>CABHPP010136133.1:0-41103 GCA_902168425.1 Peromyscus attwateri | reverse complement strand
TATATTCTTTAATATTTCTATTCACAACATTTTGAAGTATTAAAAAACCTTTTGAGAAAAAATAAAAACTTCAAAGATGGTTTTTAGAGAGACATTTTGTATAAACACTATATTGCTCCAATAAAACTTATGTCCTTATTCTTGCTCACTTTAGTATAAGTCAATAACTCTGATTTCAATGGTAATAAAATAATTGAGAAATGCTACATTTATAAACTATTAGCACCATCATAAAAAGAAGTAAATTCACAGCTATTTTGAAGCTGATCTGTTCCTAGATCTTTATTTAACTTTGTTGGCTCATCAAAATTGATTTGCTGCTGAGATATCATGACTGTTCCCAAATTGTCATTGGCCTTTTTAAAAAATACACAATTAAATTAGTTCTGTGTTTCAATTATATTTGTCAGTTTTATTTTGAAGTACCCTAGAGGGAATCATTTTATTTAGACCCTGAAAAGAATAGCCTTGTTTCTCCTTGTCATACATCTAATTTCTCAAAATCTCAACCAAAAGAGAAGCAACCTGGGCTGGGGAGATGACTGTTAGTAAAGTGTACCAGTACCTGAGTCTGACACCCAAAGCCCATGTAAAAATAGCAAAACATCCTGGTATTGTGGAAGCAGAGCCAGATGGATCCTAAGGGTGCACTAGCCAAACAGCTTAACCTGCTTGGTAAGCCTCCAGTGAGTGATAATCCCTGTTTCAACAAAAGGAGGGTCTGAGGAATGATACCTGTCGTAGTTTGAATGTAACTGGACCCCATAAGCTCATAGGGAGTGGCACTATTAGGAAGTGTGGCCTTGTAGAAGTAGGTGTGGCCTTGTTAGAGGAAGTGTGCCACTGTGGGGTCATATTTTGAGGTCTCCCATGCTCAAGTTATGCCTAGTTTAGACCTCTTCCTATTGCCTGCTGGTCAAGATGTGGGACCCTCAGCTTCTTCTCCAGTACCATGTCTGACTACAAGCCACCATGTTGCACCATAATGATAATGAACAAAACCTCTAAAAATGTAAGCCACCTAATTAAATGTTTTTCCTTTATAAGAGTTGCCATGGTCATGCTGTCTCTTCACAGCATTAGAAATCCTAACCCAGACAGAAGTTGGTACTAGGAAATGGGGTCTTGCTGTGATAGTACTGATCATGATTTTGTTTGAAGGAATATGCACCTGGGGACTGTGGATTAGAAAAAGAATTGAATGCTTTAAGTGTTGGTCCATAATAATAGGAACATGGAAGACAGTAGTGCTGAATGTGATTTGATGAACTGTGAGGGCCTGACTTAAGATGTTTCAGAGAATCATATTAATATGTGGCCTAGAGATTGTTCTTGTGATATTTTGATAAGGAATGTGGCTGCTTTTAGCCCATGTACAAAGAGTCTGCCTTAGGTTAAAGTGAAAAGATTTAGATTAATTAATTCTATTGGCAGAGGAAATCTCAAAATAGCCTAGTATAGACTCTGTCATGTGATTACTAGTATTCATGCTAGTATAGATTCTATTGTGTGATTATTAGTATTCATGTTTATAAAAATTTATAATGAAAAGGAGTAAGCTGAGCAAGAAAAATACAAAATATACAATTTGATAAGAAAAGGACCACTAGAAAGTTGAATGGAACTAAGTCTTGTGTTCATGGAGATAAACAGATTAAGAAATGGAATAAAGGAAGTGGTGACCTCAGGGCAAGATCCCACACAGCTAAATTTCCAACATGAGAAAAGGAATTAAAGAAAAGCTTAGCACTTTATGTGGTGGTGCACATCTTTAATCCCAACACTCAAAAGGCAGAGGCTGGTGGATCTCTGAGTTTGAGGCCAGCCTGGTCTATAGAGTGAGTTCCAGAACAACCAAGCTTAGACAGTGAAGGAAACCATCAGAAACAGAAAGCTGGTGAAGATGTAATTTCATGAGGAGGCCATGTTCTAGCCCCAGCAAGCAGCAGAACTTTGCAGCTTTGGCCTTATGGCTCTGGCTTTAGAGTCAAGGACAGAAGAAAGGAATTATGGAATATCCTCTGTGACCAAGGAAAGCTGCTGGGGCCAG
Organism: Peromyscus attwateri; assembly: GCA_902168425.1. Lineage (NCBI taxonomy): Eukaryota > Metazoa > Chordata > Mammalia > Rodentia > Cricetidae > Peromyscus > Peromyscus attwateri. Next base: position 39,053 of record CABHPP010136133.1, on the reverse strand, counting down.
GAATATGTCAGGGGGTCCCTGAATGGAGACCCAGAGAGGACACTGTGTGAAGCTGTGAAGGAGAAGCTTGGATCACCTTGCTCGAGTTAGATGATGTGAAACCCCATGATTGAGTTATCCTATTCTGCTCCAATGAGTGTCCTTTTATGGGACATCTAAATATTTTTAAACTGATTCTTCCTGGAAGACAAGAAACACCACTACAGTGGAGCTGACATTTCAAGAGCCATGAGACCAGATTGCTGTACTTGCTTACATTTCTTGAATTATTATTATTGCTATTATTATTATTATTATTTACTTTTTATATTTAGTCCAAACACCATCATTGCCAGGCTGGCCTGGTTCATATACTCCAAAGGCAACACCTGAAGATGTGTGGCCTGGAGGATGACCACCCTCCTGCTGCCTTCTGCCCCTCAGCCTCTCGCTCTTCACTGCGCTGGAATGCCTATGCTTTTCAGTGTGCAAAAAAAAAAATGCTGAAATAAAAACTCACAAATTCTTGCAAAGAATTGTAAGCACCATAAAAACAGAAATCCTGAGTGTGTGGCTCTTAATAGGAACAGGCCACAGGGGACAAGACAAGCAGGATTTCCAGTGAAACTCCATTTGATCAGAACAAAGGCAGAGGAAGGGAGATAATCGCAGCCAGGTTTCTACTTAAGCTCATGGTCATTTTTGCAGAGTTTTCCATCCTAAAAGGAATAATATTTGCCATGTAACTGTCGACGCTCAGGCTACACAATTGTCTACGCCTCCTTTGATACCCCAGTTCTAAGAACATGTGGAAGCGATGTGGCAAGAAGTGTCTGTGCTACAATTACGGTCCTTCCTGATTTTGTCATTGATTTTCCCACTCTCAGTGCCATATCTAACAGTGGAATAGCTTCCACAGCAATTTCATATGAAAGGGTAAAGATTATTCTACGTTAATTTCAATGCAAATACACTTGAAAGAACTGTAATTTGTAATCTTAGTATATCAATTAATGTTACCTTTGCTAATGAGTTTCATAATTAACATTATTGATCCTCTGACCTGTATAAGTAAAAATAAATGTAGCAGTCTAATTTTCAGAGTATGAGCTTTATTCATCTGAACCTATAACATTCAGGAAAGGTATTAACATGTTAACCACTTTTAATCAAAATTTAATATTTATTTTTCTATTCATCAAACTCAATCTTGAAAAATAATAGCATTCATTTCCAATCAAAATGTAGTGTTACTTGTCTGTTGCTAATTTTGTCTTCATGAATTTAATATTTTTGTACTTATGTAATAACATTTATATTCCTGAACAACTAATTTAAATTACTATGGCCAGAACTGAGTAAAAGATGGCCTGTGGATCAAATGGAGCTCTCATCAGTTTTGTGAGTAAAACATTAAAATACAGCCACACCTGCTCATTTACATGTTACTTATTGCTTAAGTCTGTGCTACTCCACATAGGAAAGGAACTGAAAAAGAACACATGGTTCACAAAGCTGAAAATATTTATTATGTGGCCTTCTGCAAAAAAAAAAAAAAAAAAAAAAAGTGTGGTACCTACTATTGTAGATGACCAAAACTTAAGCAATTTGAATGTTGTTTTGTAACTGCAAATTATTTTATGCAATATAATAGAAGGAAAATATAACTCAAAAGCAATTCCTTACCTAATCTAACATCTTACTATAGACAAAATTCTAAACACTCTTAGTAAACAAGAAACACAGAGCCAAATACAGAGGTAAATAGCCAAAGAGATCAGAGAGTCCCGACTACTTTATCTTACCACCTCGCCGCTGTCGCACCCCCAGAGGAGAGAGCTTCTTCCTGTCTGACTTGTGTTTTTATTGCCTTTCTGTTCTGCCTTCTCATTGGCTCTAAACCCAACCACATGACTTCCTCATCACTGCCTGTCTATACAGACCTCTAGGTCTCTATGGTTGGTACTGGGATTAAAGGCTTGGGTCACCACGCGTGGCTGTGTCCTTGACCACACAGAGACTCTGCCTGCCATAAGATCAGATTAAGGGTGTGGTCCACCATCGCCTGACTGCTGTTCCTGGCTTGCTATGACCTCTGATCTCTAGGCAAACTTTATTTATTAACATACAAATGAAATCACATTTCAGCACAAATAAAGTATCACCATAACTTACAAAATATTACAGAGCACAGTGATCCTTTGGACACAATCACAATTAATTCAATAGACTTGAGTTTTCTAAAAGCTACCTTTTAATATTACAGGCAGATAACTTGAGGAACGCTAATTGCTTACTCTTCTGAAATGTTACTGTGACACTGAGACAAAATGAGATAGTGATTTCATGTTGATAGAATTCTATCTGCCCCAAAATACAGCAACAATAAGTAAACAATACAGGTAAAGCCAATGTATCTAGTTCTGCAAAAGAAGCTGAATATTACTAAAGACTAGAAACAAACAAACAAAATATAAGACTCATTCACAGCAAAAGTATTTGGTAAAATAGTATAGAGGAAAGTTATACAATAAAATAATGATCTGTCTCAAACATGCCTCGTAATACTAAAATTTTAGAATTATGCTAAGTCAAAAGACAACACAATGGAATTTTATTCAGACATGAAGCAAAATGAAATCATGACATTTGCAGGAAAGTGGATGGAATTGGAAACCATTATGGTAAGCAAAGTAAGGGGGTCTCAGGAAGACAAATCTGTGGTTTTCTTTCATATAAAGAAACTGGACTTAAAAGTGTGTGTGTCCAATGACAGTCAATGTTGGAGAGGATGTGGAGCAAAGGGAACACTCCTCCACTGTTGGTGGGAATGCAAGCTTGTACAATCACTGTGGAAATCAGTATGGCGGTTTCTCAGAAAATTAGGAATCGAACTACCTCAAAACCCAGCCATACCACTCTTGGGCATATACCCAAGGAATGCTGATTCATACCATAAAGATACATGCTCAACTATGTTCATAGCAGCACTATTTGTAATAGCCAGAACCTGGAAACAACCTAGATGCCCGTCAACTGAAGAATGGATGAAGAAAATGTGGTACATATACACAATGGAGTACTACTCAGCAGAGAAAAACAATGAAAGCATGAAATTTGCAGGCAAATGGATGGAACTAGAAAATATCATCCTGAGTGAGGTAACCCAAACCCAGAAAGACAATCATGGTATGTACTCACTCATAAGTGGATTCTAGATATAAAGTAAAGAACAATTAGACTACAACCCACAGAACCATGGAGACTATATATATAGCATGGAGGTCCCTAGGACGACTGTGGCTTATAATAAATTTCGGTTTTACTCAAAAAAAAAGGGTGTGTGTGTGTGTGTGTGTGTGTGTGTGTGTGAGAGAGAGAGAGAGAGAGAGAGAGAGAGAGAGAGAGAGACAGAGACAGAGACAGAGAGACAGAGAGAGAGAGACAGAGAGAGAGACAGAGAGAGAGACAGAGAGAGAGAGACGACAGAGAGAGAGAGAGGAGAGAGAGAGAGAGAGAGAGAGAGAGAGAGAGAGAGAACTAGAAAGGGGATCATGAGAAGTGAGAAAGATGGTGATGATGAATAGAAGACAGGGTGTGACTATGTGAGGGGAAGAAGGGAACAAGCCAGCCGTGAATCAGAAGCCACATAGGAGGACAGTGGGAGAGGGGGACGAATTAGAATAAAAAATGATAACTAATATGTATGAAATACTATATGGAGCCCATTGCTTTATATGATATTATAAAATTAATTAAAAGGTAAAGATATCTCATACTCATTTCCATTAAATATTCTAACATGTTGAAGATAACGAAAGACAATATGTAAATACTAGAAAGAAAAACACTATTTGTTTCACAAAAAATATAGTTGCTCAGAGAGAAAAGTCTTTGTGAATTAATAAAAAATAAACTAATAAAACTGATTTTTAAAATTTAATTTAGATTGCAAGAAATAAGATCAATGCAGATATTAATAACATCCCTATACTCTATGCAAATATTAGATTATGTGATAGGTTTTCAATCATAACTTTTACAGGTATCATAGACCATATTAGTAACTTTTGTATTGGTGGGTCCAAAGTGCCTTATTAACAAAAATTCTTGCATACAAATCAGAGAAGATAAGCAATGTACTACAAAGTGGGAAAGAAATGAAAATAAAAAAATTCATTGAAGTAGAAAGGGAAGGTTAATAAATATGTGGAAAGAATTTGGCCTCATTAAGAATGAGAAATAAACAAATAAAAGCAAAAGATTATATTAGGCAATGCGACCAGAAAACACATTGAAATCTGACAAGGTCAAGTTAATGACGCATAAAACAATGGGTACTCACACACACTGACAGTACACACATAAGTTGGAGGACTGTTTTGAAGAGCAGCTCAGCAGTATCTAACAACAAGGGAAAGCATTCCTCTGATCCAAACATTCAACTTCTAGATACACAGTACAGAGGACATCAAATGCAAGTATACAAGGGCATTCTGCAACAATGGTCACAAAATCACAGCTTATAATAGAAGAATTGTAAATGATGTAAGTATCAAAAGATTAAATGGTATTCTGTTTATTCCTAGTTCTCAAATATATCATGAAAAAAGCATATGTAAATCTTGATGGGAGTAAAAGAAGCTACACAAAATGTTTGCAATATATTATTTTTTAATTTTAATTAATTTTTTATTTATTTTATATACCTATCACAGTTTCCCCTCCCTCCTCTCCTCCCATTCCCTCCCCCCAACTCTCATCTACTCCCCTCTCCCCATCCACTCCTTCTCCATCTCCATTCAGAAAAGGGCAAGCCTCCCATGGGCTTGAACAAAACAAGGCACATTAAGTTGAGCTCCTCCAACCGCATAAAGACTGGCCAATGTAATCCAGCATGAGGAACAGGTTCCCAAAAGCCAGCTAAGCACTAGGGACAGGTCCTAATCTCACTTCTGGGAGCCTTACAAACAGACCAAGCTCCACGACTGTCACACACAGGCAGAGGACCTAGGTCAATCCCATGCAGGCTCACTAACTGTTGGTCCAGAGTCTATGTGCTCCCATGAGCTCAGGTCAGCTGCTTCTGCGGGTTCCTCCATCATGACCTTGAGGCCCCTGGCTCCAAAAATCCCTCCTCTCTTTCTTCAGGAGGACTCCTGGAGCTTGGTCCAGTGCTTGGCTGTGGATCTCTGCATCTGCTTCCATCAGTTTCTTGGTATAGGCTCTGTGATGACAATTAGGACAATCACCAATCTGATTACAGTAGATGGCCAATTCAGTCACCCTCTCCACTATTGTTAGGGGTCTTAACTGGGGTCATTCTTGTGGATTCCTTTGGAATTTCCCTGACACCAGGTTTCTCCCTAACCCCGAAGTGCACCCCCATCAAGATGTCTCTTTCATTACAATGTATTATTAACAGTAGAAGTCAGTTAATGCTTTTTAAGTACAGTAACTTTATTGAGGGAAACTTAACAATGAAAAGGTACGTAGAGAATGATAGTTATTTGGGGGACATATGGAATGAGGCAAAAGTAGAGGATGCAATATAATCTCAAACTGTTATCAGTTTTAGTCTTAAAGAAATGATGAAATCTAACATGGAAGCTTTACTGAAAGCCAAGCACTTCCTACACTCTCTTCAAGTCTTAATGCATTTAAACATGAAGATATTGTAACAGTTTTACAACTGAATCACCGAAGCACAGAGACGTGAAAGAGCAGGCCCATGCTGGATGGAGGTTGCTAAGCTGTTAAGACTGGCTTGGGCCCAGATGATATCATCCCAGGATCTGAGACCTGCATTACCATAGTATCCAGCCCTGAGTGCCTGCTAACATAGGGACAATGCTAGTATTTTGTAGAATTGGGATTTAAGTATTTTTAAATTATATTGTTATAATAATTCTTACTATTTTCTTTACATTTTAGTTTTTTAAAAGGATTCTACTCTTTCCTCTTCCCAGGGAAATCCATTTGTCCCCATCCTTCTTTGGGCCCTCCTTGTTACCTAGCCTCTCTGGGGTTGTGGATTGTAGCATGGTTATTCCTTACTTTACAGCTAATATTCACTTATGAGTGAGTACAAACCATGTTTATCTTTCTGGGTCTGGATTACCTCACTCAGGATGATTTTTTTTTCTAGTTTCATCCATTTGCCTTCAAATTTACTGATGTCATTGTTTTTAACAATTGAGTAATACTCCATTGTGTAAATGTACCACATTTTCTTTATCCATTCTTTGGTTGAGGGGCATCTAGGTTGTTTCCAGGTTCTGGCTATTACAAATAACCAAATAATGCTGCAATGAACATGGTTGAGCAAGTGTCCTTGTGGAAGAGATCTCTTGGTAGACTGGGGGCCAGCAGGAATGGGAACATGAGGAAGTGGGTTGTGGGCTGGAGGGGGAGTAACAAAGTAGATGTCTTGGTGGGGGAGCATTTTGGGGTCAGGTAGAAACCTGGTGCAAGGGAAACTCCCAAGAATCTACCCCAGCTAAGACTACCAGCAATAGTGGATAGGTAGCCTAAACTGGCCATCTCCTATAATCAGATTAAGAACTACCCCAATTATCATTAGAGAGTCTTCATCCAGTGATTGATGGAAACAGATGCAGAAATCCATAGCCAAGCATCAGGCAAAAGTATCAGGAATCTTGTTGAAGAGAGGGAGGAAGGGTTGTCCCAGCTGGGTGGGGGGGTCAAGGTCATCACAAGGGTACCCACAGAAACAAGTAATCTGGGCTCATAGGAGCTCACAGACTCTGGACTTACAGCAATGAGCCTGCATAGGACCAACCTAGGCCCTCTATGTACGTGTGACAGTTGTGGGGCTTGATCTACTTGTGGGATTCCTAGTAGTGAAAGCAGGGTCTGTCCCTAAGGCTTTGGCTTGTTTTCAATAACATATTTTTCATGCTGGGTTGCCTTGCCCATCCTTAATACAAGAGGGGCGCTTAGATCCTACCTCAACTTGATATGCCATGCTTTGTTGACACCCACAGGAGGCCTGTCCCTTTCTGAACAGAAACAGAAGAGGAGTGGATTGGTGGGGAGGAGGAAGAAATGGGAACAGAAGAGGGAGGAGAAACTGTGATTGGGATGTAAAATAAATGAATAAATTTAATTAATAATAAAAAGGATTCTAAATACTAAACAACTGTATTCATAGGAATAAGGCTTCCTAATAATTTCATTCTATTTTTATCAATAATATTATTCATAATCATTAAAAATAGATCATTCTTCAAAATGCCCCTTACTTTGTAAGCATTTTTGGTCTTCACCATTCCTAAGCAGATTTAATTAAAAACAGGACTCAGTACTATTATGATATGAAAACCTCGTTTGGTTGTTTGTCCATGAAGGGAAGCCATTATGGCTACATACATATTTGCAATAGCTTAATCCCTGCTGCAGCCTATGAAGAACACTGCAGGAATGTTTGAGAGTGACATTGTGAGATTTTTGTACTGGGTGAATTATAATGTACCTAATAACAGAGAAAGCAAACAAAGAAATTCCTCCATTATCCACAACAACATTTACTCTCACCATTGTGCCCAAATCTATTTCATAGTTTCATGGTTCTTCTAAAAACAACTAAGATGTAAATACTATCCCATGAACCTGAGACCTTTCAGGGATAAACAATAAAAGGAAGCATAATTTTGTTCTAGGAGGTCTGACTCTCTCTTTTTTCGTTTTTGATCCACAGCTAATAACTTCATTCGTGAAAGGAGTACAAGGTGATGCTTTGAATTTGCACGCATTGTGTAGTGGTCAGATTAGGGCAACTGGAATACATATCCAGTACCTGAAACATGTGTTCTGTCTTTGAGATTAAAACATTCAAAATCTTCTCCTCTAGTTATTCTCAAGTAGAGAGCACAGTAGGACCGAAGAGAGTTAAACAGCAGGTTTACTAGCGAGAAGAAAAGGACCAAGAGCTGCTGGAAGTGCCCAGCAGTGGTCGACAACAGACAGGTTTGCTGCTCTGTCCTGCCATTATGCTCTATCCAGAAGCAAGACGGCTCTCTAGTTTCTAAGGCATTTGTTTTAATGTTTATGTTAGTTATCTACATGCCCATATTTAAGGAATATGGTTACATTCTTGATCTAAGACTTTAATACCATCGTTCTACATTCTAACCCCAACACCCCATCGGTTAAGTGCCAAATAGTAAGAGAATTGCTAAGGCTGTGGAGGGTATAAAAAGGACATGACAGCAGGTGAATTCCCAATCCACTTTATATGTGTGGTCTCTGACTCCTGGTTGACAATATTTGTTTTTTTGAAAATGGTAAGAAAGTGAGAAACATTCAGTAGAAATCACACTATGACCTTTCTGTTTTTGAAACAGAATCGCATGTGTTCTGGGCTGTCCTTAAACTCACTCTGTAGTGGGGAATGACTTTCCAAGTCTGGTTCTCCTGCCTCTACCTCCCAAGTACTTGGATTTCAGATCAATCATGACAACCAGTTTATGTAGTGCTGGAGACTGAACCCAGCGACAAGGACTCTGCCAACTGAACCCCAGCCTCATACATTGATTTTTTAAATGTAGAGTTCTTCTAGGGCAGTCACTTGTGGTATGATCTTCTATTGGGACGCAGGGCAGCTGCAGCATGTCCCAGCTCCCTCTCAACCCCACCACCACAAAGGGAGTGAGACTACACAGTGGCCATGTGGCCAACCTGTGATGCTCAGGGCAGACTTCGACCAATAGCATGATGGTACACAAGTTCTCACTGCCCTTGGGCCACCTTAGTGCCAGCAAGATGAGCTACACCAACTGACCTAGACCTGCTAAGCTATATTCCATACTATGTAGGAATTCTGGAACCAACGCCATTCTCCTAGAGGACTCAGCTCAAGAAAGCAGACTCTGTGAAGAAAAGCAGCCTCCTTTCCATGACTCCCTTCTTTAACTCTCACTGGCTAACAGGAAAGTCTGAAGCTAGGATTGCCCACTGGTGGGACATTAGCTTGCCTAAACACCTTCTTGGGTGAACAAGCAGAAACTGTCTACACTGTACAAAATCACGTAAAAAGAGGAAGCCATTATGAGTGATGAGGATGATGTGTGAGAAGTGCTACCCACAAAACTGATGACTGGAAGAGCAGGCCACTGAAAGAGCACACCTTTCTTCCTTCTAGTGATGCCTTCCTAGAGTTCTTTTGGGAAAGCTAACTACTGAAGGAAACAGAAATAGCATCCCACAGAAAGGGGGTGAAAATTAACTCCCTTCCTGCAGATAAGCCACAACACTTACTTCACTTATTCAATCCTCATAAATGTTCCTTCCATTCTATGCTACCAATGTTTTGAAAATTAGAACAGGGCATTTACTGACAGAGATAAAGTGGACAGCAAGAGGAAAATAAGAATTTGTTAGAACTCATTATCTGCAAGTCACGGAGTGTGTGCTTTAAATAATTTCTCCAAAGTGCCACAAAATACTGACTATATTCCCAGAGTAAAGAAAACAAGACTTGGTTCAGAATGTTTGTGTGTAAAATAAGTCAGTAAGACTCAAATCCAACAGACTCTGTACCACCAGTAAAGCGTAAAGCCTGCCTAACTTCCTGTGATGTATTCTTTTAATGCAGAAGTAAGGAAGAGCTCAAGTTACTAAGAATAAATAAGGCTAGGCTCAAAGACGTGAGGTTTAAAGTCCAAAGTTGATTGAACAAACTCTGTTGCCTGCTTGTGAGAACTGGTGCCTGGGAAATGTTGAGGCTGACTCTAAACAAATGTGTCTACTATCCTCGACCATCAGCTAAAGAGAAACAAGGCAGGCATGATCAGAAGAGAAAGCAGAGATGCTAACAAACCAACAAATACACATGTGCAGTTACTGCACATACGGTTTAATTTGGTTTCCCCAGAAGCAAAGAGCGAGTGCAAGAGTGTAGTGTGCATGATTCATTTGAGATATGCTCCAGGACACATAGGAAGGGACAAGTACAAGTGAGAAAGAGGGGGAAACAGCACCCTGAGGGACCAGTTTTTATCTTCTTTTCCCCGACTCTTGGTGATTGATACAGATGACAGGTGAGTGTTACAGTTGTGTGCATTTTCTTATAACTCCTTCCTCATAAATTGGGTACACACATCCAAGTTAAGTTCTGTGTACATTCACAATCATCATCATTCTGCAAGTCTTGAGATACTAAATGCTAACCTGGAACGTCCTGTAGTATGTCATTTGTACTTGGAAATCTGCCAACAAATGTGGAGACGTGCTTCTTCAGCTTTGCCCCTTTGGGTCTCACGGGGAAGAACCATTTCAGAAGCTCAGGTTGTTTCTGAAGCTCTGTCTCATTCCACAGTGACGCTGATATGATGATGAGGCTGTCACCTCAGTGCCCAGCTTTCAGAAGCCACTGTTTCAATCTTTTCCCCCCTGAGGCAAGCTCTGTGATGAGGATTAGAGCAGTAGCTTGTCTTGGAGGTGACCTCAGGAAGCAGTAGTAATATGTGAGGACATGTGAGAAGAAATGGAAGGCAGAAAATTAAGGATCATTCTCAAGCCAGTTGCCGTCTTGAACAGTATGGATTGGTTTCCTCTTCCCCAGGAGAGGGAACTGAGATGAGGATTCTACCACAGCCCCAGTGACTGGTTGATGGCTGCTCCTGAGACTGGGAAGCATTAGGCTCCATTACTGTAGACTGCTCCATGATGAAGAGCAGAGTCACAGACAGCTCTGAAGCTGTATGTAATAAAGTTAGAAGGAACTGGAACAGACAGCAGCAGTGTCTTCTGCAAAATGTATTGAAATTTCCAGGGTCCTGGATTATCAATACCAATATTTATCTACACAATGCTTATCTATTAGATATGATACATATTTTTATCTTTTTGTTTTATATAATGGTAAAAGTTTGAATATTCATGGTATTCATATAACATAAACATAAAAATACTAAGTGGGACCAGAGAAATGTGTCCTCTCATTTTTCATTTCAGTTATTTTTTTACCTTAACCCTCACAGCCAATTTATTGGTTTGATTACTTCACCTAGATTCTCCCATGGGTTATATGAAACATGAACATCTTTTCTCTCTTCCTCTACACATCTTGGGGGAGACGGAGCCTCATGTTTGTAAATGGGTGAGGAGAGCACATGTTTATATATGGATGTGTGCCTATGCTTGTGCATGTGCACCTATGTGTTACTGTGGAAGACAGAGGTCAACCCCAGGTGTTGTTCCTTAGGAGCTAGTCAACTTGTTTTTGTGAGAAAGACTCTCTCGTTGAGACCTGTGGTCTGCTAATTCAGCTAGGTTGGCATGCCAGTGAGTCCCATAGAGACAAGGGTTTAGCACCACACTCAGTTTTTATGTGGGTGCCAGGAATTGAACTTGCATCCTCACACTTGCATAGAGGCACATTACCAAATGAGCTGTTTCCCTAGTACTTCCTCCTCTCTGCTTTACATCCATACAGAAAGAGGAAAGGTACGTTATTCTCTATCATGTATCTTAAACCCAACGATTTTTTTTACTATTCCATATTAGAATATTGATATGCCAGCCACCTGATAACCCAAAATATGTGGCACATGATGTATTTAAGGAACTTATTAAGGTTGGTCATTCTCCATCATTTATTATTATAAAGATTAGGGGAGACAGATTGTTTAGAGTCCTAATGTCTGAGTAGATCTATAAAGTAAATTACAAGAAGTTGAATTCTTGTACTAAAAGCTGTATGTATTTTAATTTTAATTTTAGTAGACATGGACATGTACTGCAAAGCATCTTCATAAATTAAAACTACTTAAATATTTAAATGAAAATTCCATTATCCTTCCTTTTTGCAAATAAATCTTAACTTATTTAAGTTGGAAGAGCAGGAGAATTCACACTCTAGAAACTACTGCTAGTATATAAAATACTCAGTGGCACAGTGAAATCATCAATGGTGTTTTTGTGCTAAAGAACTGTCCAAAGCAAAGATTAAAACAGTTTAATTGCTACTGTGCATTAATATTTGATAAGGTCATTGGGTGAAAATGAGTATATTTTAAGGGGTTGATATGGAAAATGTCCTCACTGATTTCTTAGAAACAATAGTAGCCCATGTAGGAAATCCAGTAATAGTTTTGTGGAATAAAATCATGTATGTGAAACCTCACATTTCAAAGAATACCAAAAATGAATATTACAACTGCTAACAACACTAAATAAACACGACTTCTTGTATGTATGAGTACCTGTTAGTATATGTGTAGATATACACACATGTGCAAGTGCTTGTGGGAGCCAGAGGCCAATCCCCATGCCTTCTTCAGTCACTATCTACCTGATGTTCTGAAATAGAATCTGCTATTGAACCTGGAGCATACGAATTTAGCCAGGTGGGCTTTCCCAGCAGCCCACGGGTTTTCCTGTCTCAGTATCCCCTAGCATAGCAGTCACAACCCTGAGCAACCATGCCAAGCTGTGATTTTTGTTTGTTTATTTGTTGTTTGTCTTGCACGGATTCTGGGTTTGAACTCAGTTCTCAAGCATGTACAGCAAGCTCTTTACTGACTGAACCATCTCTCCAGGAGATGTGTATTTATTTATTTATTTATTTATTTTACTAATCAGCACATGAGTTTGAATTTAACAACAGCAGCAAAAACCTCACCAGTTATTTGGCGTATGTCAAAGAATTCTCTTCTATAAACACACATTTGGAGATTTTTCTTTATGACACTATTGATCTCATTGTCAGTCTATCAAAAAGCATGTGACACAGAAGAAACTTTAATGGCATCTTCTTTGATTTAGGCAAGTTGTCCTGGCCATCATTTTCTGCTGGAAAGGGGAAATTAATTTCTTACACTTTCCCCAGGCTGAAAAGATAGTCTATAACACATACACCAAAATTTCTCTTTCTACCTGAAAGATTGATTAATCTATAGCATAAAAAATGTAAATCTTCAGGATTCTTGTCACTTTTATGGTCTGAAGAAGATGAATTCAAGCAGGATTTCAATATTGCTTGGGCCTCTGGCCTCAAAATAATATAGCCATGTCACCGGGGGAAAGTCTTTGGGAACATGCTGTGCTGTAATAGTTTACAGATTCATAAAAAGTATTGATCAAGCTTTGTCTCCTATAGTTCTAAATAGAGTATTAAAGGATTTTATCTTCTCGGCTACAGCAGCCTGAGAGTGCTAAGCATAGCAATGAACAAAGCTTGAAAATCAAATACAACCAACAAACACTAGACATCTGGCCTTGGGTTTCACTCGATAATCAAGTTAACAGTACAGGCATGGAAAGCTGCCCCCTTTGATGTAATAATTAGCTCTTTGCTGGTGGACAGATTTATGCTTGGCGACACTGGCATTTTTAGAAGCCAAGATGTGAGGTATGTCACAGCAAAATAGTTTATGCAACTTCAATATGAATCTAAAAACACCCACACACTTTCTTTCTATTTTTATGTTTTTGGTGATATACTGGGTTATGAAAATATTAATAATATCAGTATGACAATGATCCTGAAAATTCAACCTGCTCCTGGTACCCATGTTCAAAGTTTATTTTCTGAAGCAGACTTTTAAAAAATCATATTGATTTGTTTCTGGAATTACAAATATTATTTTCCCCCATAAGTAATATAATGCAATTTTACCATTGACCCAAAAGTTCATGCATGAGTAAGATTTATTTCTTCTTTGTCAATTGCCCTTTTGGTTTTGATGTTAACATAGTTACATTCATCCAGTAAGGAAAGAACCGGAGCAGAGTGCTAAAACTCCTTAATAACTCTATGGTAATAAAACTTCAGTCACACTGGGATCATTCAGATCAGCTAAGGTTTACACTGCTGTCAACAGGCACAGATCCTGCAAAAAAAGTTCTATGGTGTTTGCTGTTGTAACAGTGTGTAAGCCTCTGGTTCTGTCGGTGGAGAAGAAAATAAGGAGATGCGTCTATGTGTACATACAACCTCTGCTATAGTTTGGGTCTAAGATGTCCCCCCAAAGCCCTTGTGTCCATGCAATTAGAAGGTGAGAGAAGTGTTGAGTAGTGGATGTGAAGATGACTGGATGTGTCCTTAAAGGAAACAGTGGGACCACCAGCCGCCCCCCTCCACTTCCCTGCAATGGACTGAGCAGTTTCAATCTGCTCTGCACTCCCACCTGGTGTGTATCACAGACCCAAAGTACTACGGAACTGTGGACTGAAACCTCCATGTCTGTGACCGAAACACACCTTTTCACTTTCTAAGTTCATGGGTCACATACTACGGAAATAGAAAGCTAAGAGAACACCTACTTCCCACGTGTAAACATGTGTTTACTAACATGGGCAGTAGCTCAAGAAGAGAAGCACACACATATTTTTCTTTAAATAAATGAATGATTAGGGAGATCTGAGCTTCTGGGAATTCTCTAGAAAGGACACATCTTCTTTACTGTTTTGTCAAAGATCTGAAACCTAATTGCTAAAAAAAATGCCAGTTGCCTTTTGCAGTACCAAGTATTCAGTAGTGGTTAATGGATATTTAAATGTTTCTCTAATTAAATTGGGAAAACAACTAATCTTCATTATCGGTGAATTACTTAAAGAGGTTGGCCAAGGAACATCAGGGTCCACAGTGCCAGTGCGCTTACCTCTCCAGAAGGGGATTTTTCTCAATAATTGTTTTATAGGCAATTTAGGTCACAATTTTCATTCTATTGCTGATTAAACCAGACCTTTCCCTGGATACACAAAGACAGTAATTTCCAACTATACTGAGCTTAGAAATTATCTTTTTATTCCGAAGAAATAAAATTTTCAGTTAATAATGCAGGTGCTTCCATAGAAAATCAGCATTGCTTCAAGAGTCAGTGTTTCTGACTCAGAGACACACTGTGAATTTTCACATGAGCAATGAATTAAAACATATTCGATGTGACTGATACGAGAAAAATCCCCTAAGAGGTGTTCATTGGGCCAGTGGTGTGGTCTACAGCTATCTTCATATAATGGAAGAGTAAAGCCGTTTGCAAGAATGTTTCCAATTATTTCTGGGAAAGTTGTCACACAAATGAATATTCTCTGTTAAATGTTTTCAATTACATTTATGTATGCATGCATGTATGCAGTGAGGAGGGAAGGCATTCGGCACTCATGCTACAGCACACATGTGGAGGTCAGAGACTTGCATGCATTGGTTCTCTCCTTTCACCATGTAGATCCTGGGGATCAAATTCCGGTGCTCAGGCTTGACAGCAGACAGCAGGAGCCTTTGCTCACACCTTATTACCCCACAAAGTAGTATTTAGTCTTCTGTTGTTGCTGTTGTTGGGTTTTGGTGAAAGGCTGAAAGAAAAAAAGGGGGGGGGCTTTATTCCATGTGCTTGGGGGGAAGGACCAATAAGAGATCTAATGACTAGAGTGTCTTTCTGGTTCTGAAGTGAGAGAGATCAAAGTTTAAACAGAGGGCGAAGGTTGTGCACATCTTATCAGTCCCCAACAGGGTGGGGTCCTGTCCGCCTCTGACTGGGTTTCAGCCTCTTCCTGTTTGTTGTTAAAACTGTTTGAAACCTCTTCCTGGGAGAGCAGCTCCCTACTAGCTGGTGTGTGGTGGTATTGTGTTCCCCAAAATATTGTGTACCTTAATAAACTTTTCTGGGGTCAGAGACAGAACAGCCACAATATTAAACAGAGGTTAGGCAGTGGTAGCACACACCTTTAATCCTAGCATTCCAGAGACAGAAATCTCTCTGGATCTCTGTGAGTTCAAGGCCACACTGGAAACGGCCAGGCACGGTGACACACACCTTTAATTCCAGAAAGCGAGCCTTTAATCCCAGGGAGTGGTGGTAGAAAGCAGAAAGGTATGTAAGGCGTGAGGACCAAAAACTAGAAGCATTTTGGCCTGGTTAGGTATTTGGCCTGGTTAAGCTTTCAGGCTTCTAGCAGCAGTTCAGCTGAGACCCATTCTGGATGAAGACTCAGAGGCCTCCAGTCTGAGGAAACAAGACCAGCTGAGGATCCGGCGAGGTGAGATAGCTGTGGCTTATTCTGTCTCTCTGACCTTCCAGTGTTCACCCCAATACCCGGCTCAGGTTTATTTTTGTTAATAAGACTCTTTAAGATTCCTGCTACACTAGTGCCCTGTCCTTCTCCCAGCAGGAGTTTCTTGGGGGGACTCCCATTCCCTTGAGGCCCATTGTTCTAATAGCCTGACAGTGAGACTGAGAAACACAAGTGTCTCTTTAGAGTATCTTTATTTTTCTAGACTGGTTACAAATTCAAGGCAGGAAGACACAGAGGTCAAAAGTCTAATGGCCCTTGGGAAAACAGGCCTCAGCTTTGTTTCTGTCTCCCCTTAGGCAGCAGTAAACAGTTTTGTAAGGATCCTGCAAGTCACGCAGACGGCCCTAGCTACCATAGGTAGGCAGCTGGCTTCTTTTAAAATGTATTCATTGCACTGGAAATAAGACAATAACAAATTCTAGAGAACAGTGAAAATGAAGCAGTTTTTAATATATACATTTGCAGAAAGGGACACCAGCATAGAAAAAAGGACAAAAACGGGTACCACACCATCTGACCTAAAACAATGAACAGGTTTTAAATCTCTTTTTTTCCTCTCTCAAAAGTCAGGGCTTCCTCCTTCCCAAAGTCCCCACCCTATTGCCTTAAGATGCAAAGCTTTGTCTAATGAATAACGTGGCGCTTGAGACTGTCTCTTTTCTGCTTGAGACTGTCCCTGTTTCCGATCGTGGAGTCAGTGAATTAGCAAACTGTACCTTTCTGAACCTGTGTCTTTCTGCCTCTAAGAGTTTTGAGATCAGCCAGCAACAGCCACAGCTAGAAGAAAGAGAGGGGCCTGGTTCCTCATGCTTGTCTATAACCCTGATAAGCAGATGCATGCCTCTTACTGAAATGCACCGTAACAAGTCATGCCTTAGAACTAAAAGTGCACAGAGGAAGCTGATTGTTCAGGTAATTCCAGAACTCCTTAGATGGGTCCTATGCAGAACTTAGGGTGATTTGACTGTCTCCAGGATGCAGTATGAGAGGACAGCAGATACTACCACCAAGTATTACAAAATCCAGAAGTTCTATCAGTCTGCTGCTCATTTCACATTTGAATTTATGCTACTATCTTGAATGAAATCTTTCTGCCTTGAGAATTAGGAGACTCCATGTTCAGTTACTGTAGCAGTGTGAAAGATGGTTTTCATTCCAAGATTTGCATTGAAATTTGAACTTCTGTGCAATAGTATTAAGAAGTAAGGCCTTGGGAATTGAGGGTTCTGCCCTGGTGAATAGGATTAGCTCCCTTATGAAAGGACTTGGGGTTAAAGGGAGAATACTTTGCCTTTCTATCTTGCTCCATATGAACTCACAGAAAAAAGATACCATCTTGGATACAGACAACAGCCCTGCAAGACACAGGTACAGGTACTTCATTCTTGGACTTGCCAACATCCAGATAAGTAAGAAATGAAATTATACTCTTAGTAAATTGCACAGTCTAATACGTTTTGTTACAGCAGCATGGATAGACTAAGATAGCCCACTATGACTCAGGTTATGGAAGAGTAGAGACATGTTCGCCTGGTCAGAGGCCATAACCTTTTAAACATTTATATGTTCTCTGGAACTCACTCAAGGATAGATCATTTTGTTCCATCTATCTCATAAGTTCCTGACCACAGTGTACTGAGCCATTCATGGGAAATATGTGGCTCTGTCATCCTCATCCATACTGACATGTAGGCAGAAGGGAAGGGAAGGATGTAATGTAATGTCCATGGCTCTTTGGGGTGGTTGCTATGACTTAGGAGCCACTGAACACAATGACCAATGAACTCTCCTTTCTACTGTGTTTTCTCCCTTTGCTTGGCCAGTCTCATTCCCCACACAGATAACCTCCACCTGACTTGCAGCTCTCCCTTGAGTCATTCTCTTATTGCTTAGATTGAAAAATAGAGACAACACTAAGCTTTTTCCTTTACTTTTTTCTAATCAGAAAACCAGTGTGTGATGGGTCCAGAAAAAAATAAATTAAAAAATACAGATATAAGAAAAAGAGCTTTGCAGGGCGGAGGTGGTGCATGCCTTTAATCCCAGCATTCTGGAGGCAGAGGCAGTCGGATCTCTGTGAGTTCGAGGCCAGCCTGGGCTACAGAGTGAGTTCCAGGAAAGGCGCAAAGCTACACAGAGAAACCCTGTCTCGAAAAAAAAAAAAAAAAAAGAGCTTTAAATTTTTTCCAAAGGCATGCTTTAGCAGAATTTTCCAACTATTCTATCTGATATTGCAAAATAGCAATATAAGATAAATTAATCTATTTAGAATGTCGAACCTAGTATGGTGAGAATAGTTGGAGCTATCCACATATAAAATATCATTTCTAAAGGTGGGGTAAATATTCTAATTAAAAAGCATTGACTTGGGTAGACGGGAAGGTACACAGCTAAAAATTATAATTCAGTTTGTTTATTCAAAGGAAAAGGGCCTGCAAAAGGCTGAAGGATGATCAATACTGTTCAGTGGATTATCAGAGCCCAGCGGCATTCACTCTGGCACGTTATACACATGCCAGGCTTTGTCAGTCACAGACTGTGGTCAATAGATATATCACAGCGACAGAGAGAACAGAAATACAAGCCAGCCTTACTTTGTTTCCCTTTCCTCCTTCTCTCCCACCGTGCTTTTATTACTTCATAAGCAAATGTTCCTCTTCATTGTTTGTCTTCAGATTTCTATGCTCAAGGCACCGTAATGGCCCATCATCCTATCCTGTGGCCCTACCTTAAAGCTAAACACACACATTGTCCATGATTATAATGGATCCATCAAGTATGGGTTGGGGAGATAGTTCAGTCCATAAAGGGCTAAAGGGCTTGTTCTGAAAGCATGAGGACTTGTGTGCTAACCCTAATACAGACATGAAGAGCCAGGCCTAGTGAGGGTGTGTTCTGAAGCAGCAAGTTCCAGGTAAGCAAGAGACCATGCCTCAAAATACAAGGTGGAAGACACCCAAGAGAATGACACTTGATGTTCAGCTCTGGTTGCTGCGTACACACACACACACACACACACACACACACACATACACACACACAAACAATTAAAATATATGTCAAATATTAAGCTTTCTATTTTCATTTGATTACTATTATTTGTTTATATATATACATATTGTTTTTATATATACATATTGTTTATATACATATTGTTTATATATTACATATTTCTCACCTTTTAATTTTCTTCTCCTTTTGCTCTGCAAACAAAAGGCTTTGACTGCTGTCTTAGTTAGGATTTCTATTGCTGCAATGAAACACCATGACCAAAAAGCAAGTTGAGGAGGAAAGGGTTGATTTGGTTTACTTTTCCATATTACTTTTCATCACTGGAGGAAGTCAGGACAGGAACTCAAACAAGGCAGGACCTAGAGACAGGAGCTGATGCAGAGGCCATGGAGGGGAGCTGCTTACTGGCTTGTTTCCCCTGCCTTGCTCAGCCTACTGTCTATAGAACCCAAACCTCAACTTCTCCGCATGAACCTGGGCTTTCAACTGTCACTGAGGCAACACCTTCAGCAATGGCCTTTCTTGGCTTCTTACAGTGCCAAGCCTCAGCTGCTATCCAAGACCTCAAAACCAATACTACCTGGGTGACTTTCACACCAAGTTCGGCTGCCAGCATAAGATACCTCAGCCAGTTCTGGAACACAGCTTCTGTGTGCTGACCCTGAGGAAACAGTCTTCCGAAGATTTCACCTCAATAATGCTGGTCTCTTCTTAATCACTGCTAGTTTCTTAGCTCCAGGAATCCAGCATCAAGTGTCCCAGTTACATAAAAGTTTCACTCACTTCAATGGTGCTGGTCTCTTGTTAATCGTGGTTGACTCGGCAGCCCCACGCTGACCAGAATGACAGAATCTTAATTCAAAATAGCAAATGGCCCTGATAGTCTTTGAATTTCACTCTGAAATTTTACAGTGGTTAACGATTGCTCTCCACATTCTTATCTCAAAGCTCCTCAAGAACATCCTACTGAGCTCCCAACAGTCAATGGTTTTTCTAGCCTAAAGTTCCAAAGTCCTTCCACAATTTTTTTTCAAAACATGGTCAGATCTGTCACAGTAATACCCAACTTCTGGTACCAATTCCTGTCTTAGTTATGGTTTCCATTGCTGTGAAGAGACACCATGAACACAGCAACTATTACAAAGGAAAACACTTAATTAGGGCTGACTTATAAGTTCAGAGGTTTAGTCTATTATCATCATGGCAGGGAGCATGGCATCATGCAGGCAGACGTGGTGCTGGAAAAGAAGCCAAGAGTTCTCATCTGGATGGCTGAATCAGCAGGCAGGAGGAGGAGAGAGTGAGTCACTGGGCCTGACTTGAACTTCTGAGACCTCAAAGCCCACCCCCAGTGACACACTTTCTCCAGTAAGGCCACATCTACTCCATGTGTCCTAACACTTTCAAATAATGCCACTCCCTATGACTATGGGGCCATTTCATTCAAACTATCACATTCTGTTCCCTAGCCCCCCCATAGGCTTGTAGCCATATCATAGTGCAAAATGCATTCATTCCAACTTCAAAAGTTTCCATAGACTATCACAATCTCAACCCAAGTCCTCAGTTCAAAGTCTCTGATTCTCATGGGACTTTCTTAATTGTAATCCCCTATAAAATCAAAAACAAAAAGCAAATCACATACTTCCAACATATAATGCCACAAGATATACATTACCATTCCAAATTAGAGTAAATAGAACATAGTGAGGAAATATTGGACTAAGACAAGACCAAAAAAATATCTGGGCAAACTCCAAGCTCTGCATCTCCATGCCTGATGTCAAAGCACTGTTCAGATCTTCATCTCCTTTCAGCTTTGTTGACTGCAACACAATTCCTTCTCTTGAGTTGGACAGCAGCTCTCCTCAGCAATCCAGACTTCACCCTCACAGCTTTGCACTATGGCCTCTTTGGGCCGTCATTCAAGGACACCCCTGACACATGCCTGGCCTTAGTAGCCGGGGAAAATTCCATAACCCCTTTCTTGTATCCTTAACTCCAAACCCAGAAGGATATAGCTGAAATCGCCAAGTCCTGCTGCTTGGTGGGGCTGGAACGTGGCCCCCTTGTTCAATTACCTCTACATCAGCTTTCTGGTTTTGATGGTTTCCTTTACTGCTTAAGCTTGGCTGTCCTAGAACTCACTCTGTAGACCAGATTAAGCTCAGAAATCTGACTGCCTCTGTCTCCCAAATGCTGAGATTCAAGGTGTGAGCCACCATGCCAGGTCATAAACTTTTCTTTGATTCCTTCTCACAAATTGAAAGCTTTGCTGGGTGTAGTCTTGCCCTGAGGTCATCCTCCCTTTATTCCTGGTGCTCTTTTTCTCCTCAAACTGTACATTTTGTGTTTTTCCTTGCTCAGCTTGCTCATTTGCTTTATAAATCTGTGTAAGTATGGTCACTAATAACCAAGCAATGCAGTCTATGCTAGGATGTTTTGAGATTTCCTCTGCCAAAACTGTTAATAAAAAACTTTTCTTTTTAGCTTCAGACAGATTTTTTTGGACAAGGGCAGAAAGCAGCCACATTCTTCACCAAAATATCACAAGAACGATCTCTAGGCCACACAGTAATATTCTTCTCCCCTGAAACCTCTTGAGCCAGGCCCCCACAGTTCAAATCACCCTCAGCACCACTGTTTGTGCTCCTCCTATGATTGCCCATTGAGCCCCACTTAAAAGTACAACTGCTTTTCTAGTCCAAAGTTCCAAAGTGTTCTACATTCCTCTGGACAAACACATGGTTAGGCCTGTCACGGCAATACCCTGGTCCCTGGTAACAACTCTTTTAGTCAGGGTTTCTAATGCTGTAATGAAACACAATGACCAAAAACTAAGTTGGAGAGGAGAGGGTTTATTTGGCTTAGACTTCCACATTGCTGTTCACCATGGAATGAGTTAGACCAGGAACTCACACAGGGCAGGACCCTGGAGGCAGGAGCTGATGCAGAGGCCATGGAGGAGTGCTGCTAACTGGTTTGTTCCCCATGGCTTGCTCAGCCTGTTTTCTTATAGAACCTAGAACACCAGCCCAGGGATGGTACCACCCACAATGGGCTGGGCCCTCCCGCGTCAATCACTAATTAAGACAATGACTTAACAGCTGGGTCTTATGGAGACATTTTCTCAGTTGAGGTTACCTTTTTTCAGATAACAATAGCTTGCACAACTGCATTGAAGAGAAACAAGAGAACCTGAGTTTTTCCTGAATATGACCTAAAGACTCCCATTCAACATTCATGGCATCAGAAAACTTAGCTTCTTAAAAGGACAAACCAAAGGCTGATCAGGACAAGCATGGATTTCTGTTCACCCCTCAGAGACATATCTCACTTCTTTCAAGCTGTGAGCATATTTTGGAAAGTATGCCTGGGCTCTAACAATACCCGGAAGAATTAAATAAAAGGTTGAGCTGGTAGCTAATGGAGGCACTCCCTGAGACAGCTCTTGTTTACCTGTCTCGTGCTATGGTAATTTCTGTAACAGATCTTTCTCAGACAATTGGTGAGGCTACAGTTTTCAGAGTTTTGAGCTGAAGGTGATTCTAGCTTTATCCTTTGCACTACTCTATGTTTTTTTCCTAAATGAAGAAAACATCAGCATAGACAGAGGGGTGCTCTAAAAATCAAGCTCGAGGCAGAGAGAAGCAGAAAGGGAGACTGACTTGCTGTCATTAGTACTGTCCTCTCTCACCACATCTCTGGGGTAAGTGATGTCATGGCTTTTGGAGGACAGAGAGCATTTATCTTGCAGGAGATACCTGCTTTGTATGTTATGAACACATTAAAAGAAACACTTGTTAGACATTCATCCTGAATCATGGACCGTGCAGTTTGCTCCCCAACTAAACTGAACATGGTACCAGAGACAGAACATGAGAGACAATAGCAAACTAGACCCGGGATACGTGCCATGCAGTGAGGAAATGCACGGAGCAAATTAGCTGGTGTCTAAGAGCAGCATGTCTGTCATTCACAGTCAAGCTTAATCAATGACGTTAATCTATGAAGAAGAAAGGGTGGGTCCGGAAACAAAGGCAGTACGCCTACAATTCATGAGTAAAACACAGTGGTGATGAATGAGGAGAAAGAGGAGAGAGAAAGTATAAAAATTTATATCCAGGCATTCAATAGTGGCCCAGAAAGGACAACATTCTGATGAACCCAAGCTGGAAGGTCAATTACTTGTGAGATTGATACCTGTGTATTATAGATGAGGGCATTGACCATCCAAGCATGGAGTTCCCTGGACACGGAAAGAATTAGTGTGAAAATCTATCCCTCTTATTCCTTCCATTGTTACTGATCAGCTCTTTGGAAACAACACAGAGTTCCTTATTGCTTTCCTAGCTTCCTCCCTGACTGTGTTGGAGTAGCTATATTTCTTCTTGAAATAACAGCAGGTGCATTCTGGTTTTTACAAGTGTACTCTCTTACCAACTCTAGATGCACTAAAGTAAATGAAAACTCAGGAAAAGACCCACAACTGTAATGGCTGTTTCAAGTATGCCATGATGAGAGGTACTGTCTGACTTTACATTTGGTCTATAAAATATGTATGCATTTTCTTCGTGCCTCCTCACAAATACCTCTCTGGAGCTCACTCCTGATGCCATCGGCCTGTATCTCCCTCCTCCATCTCTTCAGAGCCACCTCCTACTGATCTTCTAGACATTTGGGTTTGGCTCATAGTGTTTCTTTGAACCTATATTCTGCCACAGCTCTGCCAGAGTGTCTTTTGCCTATAGAGAAAAAGCTGATGGTGGAGGCTCAAAGATTCAAATAAGCATGGATAAAAAGGTAGGTCCTAGAGCCAGGCCTGCCTGTGAACCCAATGCTTGCAAGGCAGAAGCAAGAGGTATGTCATGCGTTGGAGCCTGCCCATGCCTACATAGTGGGTTTGAGGCCAGCCTGGGTTACAAGAGTGAGACCTTGTCTCAAAAACAAAACAAACAAACAAGCAAACAACAAAAATGCCTGAATCAAGTGATATAAAAATTGGAATTCAAAGGTGCAGCTAAAATGATCTGACAACTTGTTGACAATTGTCTTTTGAGGGATGTGACAGTTTTGGGATTGCTGGATTTTAGGCTTGTTGGCTAAAAGAAAGTAGAGGCACTCACTCTGTCCCAGGCAAAGATGGAGGTGCACCAAGGTGTCCTAGTGAGTCACCAGGACCACAGCAGCTTCATCCTGCTCTCTTGTCCCACCCATGATAATATCCAGAACCAACTAAGAGGCATGTGGCAGATTTTCTGAGCATGTTTCAAGAAAGAATTAACTGAGGAAAACCCCCCAGAGTGGACAGATGCTTCCAAATGGTAGCCTAGATGTGGAGGTCTGAGAGACGGCAGAGCTGCCTGCTTCCACTTGAGGTTGCTAAGCATGTCTGTCCTGCTGCTGCCCCCCTCTGCTGCCATGGACCCCAGCTTCCTCTGAAGACCAATACTCTGCAGGAATCTCCAGGCTTTCAGCACCCGACAAGGGCTGTTGTGCTAGCCAGCCTCCTGGGCTAAGCAGAGACTGAATTCTCAGCCTCTCAGCAGGCAAATGACCTGAGGTGTGGTACTCAACCTCTATTGGGTGGGCTTATCTGGTGAATCCCAATCCATAGTGTGTGTGTGTGTATATATATATACATATACATATATGTATGCATAAATGTGCATTTTGGTCCTATTTATGTACAGAACCCTGTCTAATACATGATGTGATGGCTGCTCCATTTTTAAATTGGACAATAACCCAAACCAGGCAGTGTGAGAACCTGCTCTTGCTGTGTTGCATACTCCCCTCTCTTAGTCAGAACTCTCTTCTGGGACACCAGAGCGAAGGCTGGAGTGTGTCACAGCTCCAGCACCTTCTCTGGTGGTACTCACATGATACTAGGATCTAGAGATCCAAATCTCATATTTGGCGAAGAGAAATAAAATCCTCAATGGCCCTGACATACCTAAATAAAGCAAACTAAATGCAATGATACTTATCCAAAGCTGGTATACTTCATAAGTCAGTTCAGAGCCACATGCCTAGTGTCATTCATGCATACCAAGAAAGAAGTTACATAAATAGGTTCTAAGTTTTTTCTTTAGTATACTTTATTAAATACTGCTAAGGCTACGCCACATATCTAAAATCTTAATCTTTGGGATTGCAGCAATTTGAAATTCCACTCCCTGCAGGATGATGATGGTCTTTCTGTTGACGTGATCTTCATCTACTTAAGAGGTGTTTAATCACATTCTGTCATTGATCCATTCCCCTAAAGATCTGTAACAGTCAGGATTGGGTTTGATTAAGACGTATCATCTAAGTGACAAGGCAATCATTCACAGGCTAAATTTCTGAAGTGTCCCAAGCCTGGATGGCTCTGTTCTGCATCTTAGTCACACATGTACCTCCATGCTCCTACTGCCAAGCCTCATTTCTTTTCAAATCCAGGTCCAAAAAGTATGCTTAGCATTCCTACAGCCTGCCTTAACCTCAGCAGGGTTTTATAGACCTCCCCGGGCTCCCTGCTTTGGGCAGAGAGAAAAAAAAAACATAATCTGGACTTTGTCTTTTCATCCCTGCCTTTCTCTGTTGCTTTGAAGTTCTCTGTCCATAGCTGCTGGTTTGATCACATCACCCTTCTCAAAAATACAAGCAGTTTTGTGGAATACGGAATAGTTGAAAACAATAACCAGCTACCTTTGTCACTTAAATATTCATCTGGACATTTTCAATTCAGTTTTCCCAGACACGTGCATTTGTTTCTAAGGGCAGACTCCTGAGCAAGCTCATAGAATTCTCAGCCCTTGTGTACCCAGATTGCCATTTCTAGGTCATAAAGTGAAACACTGAGGTACTGCCGCTGTGGAAGGAATTCCCTATGCCCTTCAAATGTGGGTCCAGAAGTCAGTGGGGTGGGGTGGGGAGGAAGTCACATGGATATGAAGTGGGGGAAGGAGTCGGGATTGGAATCTTAGGTGCTGCCTTTGGAGCTGGAGAGAACCTTCAGGACAGGAATGCACTTAGTCATTAGAACTGAGTCTCCCCCAATTGACAGCTAGAAAGATAGTGTGGGTCTCAGTCCTATAAGGACAGGGAGCTGAATTCTACATCTAGGAATGGATTCTGAAATTCAGATGAGAATGAGGCCTGTTAAACACCTTGACTTTAGCTTACAGAGTCACTGGTTAGATAACCAACCCTGCCATACTTGGGCTTCAAACCAACTTGTCACTAGTTAAACAGATGATGCCGATGTGATAGTGAGTGAGCTACTGAGTCTGTGGTTGTGGAGCAACCAAACAAGTTTTGAATATTTCTTGCCTACCCATTCATCATGCACATTCTGTAGTTTATCTTTTTTTTAAAATATTGCCAAGAATTTGAGTCAGAATTAAATTCCATGTGCAGTGGAAAGCACTTAGATGTAACTCTACACAGCAGACCTCACTCCACAGCATTTACACAGAAGGCCTTAAAGCTTTTAGAGTGATACCCAAACACTATTTTTATTTCTTTATGCAGTATCATATCGTGTATAATATGCATATGTATATGCATGTCTGCAGGTGTGGGGGAATATGTATATGTGTGTGTAAGTAAGTGTGTGTGGAGTCCCAACGTTAATATCAGAAACCGTGGTCCATCAATTTGCTACCTTATTCAATGAGGCCGAGTCTCTCAATCAAACCCAGAGTTCCCTGATAGATATGGCTAGTCTGGCTAGCCAGCTTGCTCTGGGTATCCCTATTTCTGCTTTCATAGGCTGGAATTATAAGATGGCCCCTAAGTTTATCCAACATGTAAGTGGGTTCTGAATATCTAAACATGAACCTCATCTTGTATGGTCAATGACTTAACCACTAGGCCTCACTCTAGCCCAAGACTTCATTTTTAAATGAAGTAAAATCATGTCTCTATTACTATAACATAAAATATCACCCAGTTTCCCTGATTATATGTATAAAAATTTTCCCTAGAATAAGCTATTATATTACCATATTCCATTCACATATGTGTATATAGAAAATATCAGATAATTTTTAAGCTACTTATTTTCTTTCCTAAAATATATCAAAAATTGATTATAATTTTTGTTACATATACATTTTATTATAGTCATATAAGAAAGGTGTAAACAATAATTTAATTCAAGACACAATACCATTTATTATTGACACTGTCTAATTCAGTGAGAAATATTTTAGATACCAACAGAGGTGAGAGACTATGTAAAGAAAAATTGTTATTCAAAACTAAGACAATAAAGAGTTAGTACTACTAAGATGTAACTATTAGAAGTATGAAAGTAATGGAAAAACATAATGGTGGGAATCCATAAAAATAAAGTTTTTTTTGTTGTTGTTGTTTTGTTTTGTTTTTTTCTGGTACATGGGAGAGATTTCTAGTTCCAGTGTCTCACTGGTACATTTCATGGTAAAAATGTAAGAAGAAAAATATCACCGGAAACACACAGTGTCATTCTCTGATTAAAACTCTTTAGGAACATAAGGGGAAAAGCAGGCAACTTAGGGTGAGCTTTGGAGAGAAAAGAAAATACAGAGGAATGTGTGATAACCACTCACAAACCCCGGGGCATTAAAATCAGATGAAGTCATATATCATCACACAGAAGCTATATATAAGTGATAGCAGAAATTCAGAGGCCAGTTCCATCTAATCTACATCTAGTCCTTAGTAGAACTCTGTTCCCATTGAGATTGGTGTAAGATTAATAACTTAATGACGTAGACTCATTTAATCAAAATAAACTTACGACTCCAGTTATGTTTAATTACTTGTGGGTTTGTTTAAGTATTTACCATCGCCAAAACTCAAATATCTTTACATTTTCACTGTTTCCATTACAGTTGTATTTATTGTGTGTGCCTGAGTGCATTCATGTGTGCAATGCCATAGTGTTTGTGTGTGCCTGTTGGAGGATAACTTGCAGTAATCAGTTCTCTCCTTTCCATGTGTAGGTCCCAGAGATCGAACTCATGTCCTCCGGCTTGTTATCAGATGCTCTTATTAAGGAATCCACATCACTGGCCCATGTATTTTTCTTTCTCCAAATCCCTGCTTTATATTTAAAGTTTTCTGATGACCATGGTGGTCATAATAACTCTGCTTTAAATATGCCTGGGAAACAGGAATAACTGATTTCAAGAGAAAATATGATAATCAGTGAAAAAACCCAGTAAATTAACAAATGGTGTCCATTTTTTTTTTCTAAAAAGGACATTCTACTTCTTTGTGCTGAGGATAGCACAATATCTTACTCCTAATACATAGCATGCTGGACTGCCTAAAAAATAGATAAAGGAAGATATATCTTCTTGCTCAGGATCATAAAAACAGTATTTGCAATCGTTTTTAATTTTTTAAAGAGAGAAGTCCTGAAGAGGCTTTTGAAATTTATTACTGGCATATCCTTCTCAACCCAAGAGAGTAAATAGTTTTATTTTTTTATTTTCTAAGCATTAAGTTACTTGATCTTATTCTTGCTCAAGGCTACTCTTTGCCCGGGAAGATAAAGTGAAAAACTCATAATAGAAATTTATTATCATTACTGCTGTATTACAAACCCCACTTTTAAAAAGAGACGGCTGATTAATTCATTCATTTAGCAAATATTTCTTCCCAGCACACCCTTCTGGTGGATCCCGTTCGAATGACTGTGAGGACAGGAAGGCTAGTCTTCCGTGAAAGCTCTGACCAAGGGCTGTTTCTGCAATCGGGCTGCCTGACTGAACATCTTGAAAGGCTATGAGGTTGAAGTTCACCTTCACGTTGCTAAGCAGAGCCCCATGTATTTGAGGTTACGTTTGATACACAGGACCTAGCCCACCAGCAGCTAGTTTTCTTAGATTCCACTTCTTCATCCTCTCCATGTTTCCCGCTCCCAGAGCTCAGATATTAGCTCATGTCACTATCATCCCTTGGCTACATGAGTGCAAAGGTCCCCTCATTTCCCTGTCTCCAGCCTTGCATACAGCATGAGACTTTGGAAGTGCAATTCCACGGTCTATTTCCTTCCCCTCCCCCATTGCTTTGAAATAAAGTTTACAGCCTTAAAACAGCACGAGAAACTCCTGCTAACATTTGTAACTTCCCATTACTCACACCATCACATTCTAAGCTTTAGCCATGCTGAGATGGTTTCTTTCTCCACATCCTTTCTCACTGCAGGAGCTGAGTAGATTTTTCCCCCTCACTTCCCACTGCTCCTATCCCCACTCTTCAAGTCTAGAGTTTATTTTCACTTCTAGAAGGTTATTCTTCATTGAGTGATCCGCTATCCCAAAGTTAACTACCCTCCCTACATCTTGAGGCATTTCTTCAAAGAACGTGACTGACTACCTGTCTTTACTACCCTCCAACAGACCTGGAGACCCGCTGTAACTCGGTCTGCAGCACTATGCCTGATGCCCAGAGAAAGACACGTGCTGAAGAGAATATGTAATAAGGCATGGAAGGAATGATTAAATAAATAAATGACAGCCCCCCCCCCCACCAAAATGCAAATATCTGTATCCTTCCTCTGAAAAGCTTATCTTTACGACTTCTTCTTGCCAGGTGGAGGGCACCATGCCAAATGGCAATAACACTGGGGACACTGGAACAATCGTGGTAAGTACATTGTTTACAGAGAGGCAAGTGGACTCTAAGGTAATCACGCGGAGAACATGTAGAACACTATAGAGTGGAGTTGGTACCATCGGATCTGGGACAGGAGGATGGAATCCTGGGCCCCAGAGCTGTGACCAGCTGCTGACATGAATTTAGAAGCACATCTCACGCCCACCAGACAACTTTAAGAAGCAAGAAGAAATAGACAGATAGATAGATAGATAGATAGATAGATAGATAGATAGATAGATAGATAGATAGATAGATGATAGATAGACAGATAGATAGATAAGGATTTCCTCTCTTCTCCCATTCTCTGACCTCCTGCTCCAAGGTCCCTCTCATGGGAAGCTAACCAAAATCCAGAAGGCCAGGACATCAGGGACAGCTGTCTGAATAGGTCTGTGTTTCAATATGGCCACCTAGGAGAATGACACTTGGAAAGGGAGGGACAGAGAAGTCTGCACAGTGCCAGCACATTCCAAGAATGAGAGAAAGCTATCTCAATTTTCTGCAGTGCTGGAGATGAACATGGGGCCTCACGCGTGTTCCAGCTCAGAGAAACAGTTGGCAATTTTTAGACAATGAAGGGAGTCAATACATTTTGACTAGAATTCCAAGCAAATGGGGAGAAGCCTAGCTCCAGCATCAGCACCAGAGCCTGTCTCAAGGGAAGAATGTGCAGAGTGACAGAGCAGGACATCTGGCATCCTCCTAAGGGCTCCATACAGAGCAGGAGAATGCATGCTTCTGTGTACACACAAGAGACACCACAAACACTTATGGTAGACACACAAATACCTAAAAAGAAAAAAAGAAAAAGAAACGTGAATCTGACTCACCCTACATAAACCCCACTGCAGCCCCGACTCCACAAGTGTGAATGTCTCATGGTTCCCCCAGCTCTCTAACTTTTAACCTCACTGTGATCTTTCTCAGTCAGTTGACATAATTTCTTTTCAAACTTCCCTTCCATACCAAATTTTTTAAAATCCAGGCTTTTGCACAAGTTGATCGTGCTGTCTGAAACTGATCCTGAGGCTTCTGAATCAGTTCCTTTTTATTCTGAAAGGTTGAGCTGAAACAGACCTTCTTCCTGAACTCAAGACTCAGGTTTCACCTTCCCACAGTGACCATTGTCCAATCCTGCTTATTTTCTTCAAAGAGAATTTTGGTCTTCGCTTATCTTGGTTATTAATTCCCTTGTTTAATATTCTTGTAAATTTTTAATGATCTTTGCTGTCTTAAGTATAACCATTTAAAAATATTTATTTTATTATTTTTGTTTATGCATAGGGGTATGTGTCTCCATGTGGGTATGTACACATGAAGGCAGGCATCAGCAGAGGCTAGAGGTGCCAGATCCCCTGGAGTTGGAGTTACAGATGGTTGTGAACTGCCATGTGGGTGGTGGGAACTGAACCTGGGTCCTCTGGAAGAGCAGCCAGTGTTCTTATCCACTGAGCCATCTTCATGAATACAAGCAGGACCTTATTTTTCTTGTCTCTACAGGAACCCTCAGAGACCACCATAATCCTGCAAGATGTTACTACACATTTGTTAAACAAATGAATGAAGGTTTCAATATCTATAGGGGAGGTGTGCATACACATACACATACACGTATATGGGGGGGGAGTACATATATATCCTTGTATGTATGTCTTATGTGATGCTTGGTGTTTCCCTATTAGGCTACCCAGGTCCTTTAAATCTTTCCCATTTTTTCCATCTTGAAGATGATGAAAATAATGTTAGATTATTTAGTCTTCCTCGTAGAGCTTACATTAAATTCAATCTTGTTGGTAAGTTAGCTGCTCTTTAACTATAGCATGCCAGGCACTGTTTGCTGTTCAGTGTAAATGCATAGCTTTTCTATTCCCATATTCATAATTCCCTGAGATTATGGAACCCAGGACAAGGAAGGACACATGGTAGGACTTCCCTAGGATTTTCATACTTTATGGGGATTTTTGTTTTGTTTTGCTTTTTTGGTTTTCATTTGTCTGTTTGCTTGTTTTATGTGTGTTTTTTTTTTGTTTTTTTTTGTTTGTTTGTTTGAGACAGGGTTTCTCTGTGTAGCTCTGACTGTCCTGGAGCTTGCTCTGTAGACCAGGCTGACCTTGAACTCACAGAGGTTCACTTGCCTCTGCCTCCCAAGTGCTGGGATTAAAAGCGTGCACTACCACACTTAGCTTTTATGTTTTAATCTGTAAATTAAATATTATAATAATAAGCCTACAAGTTTCTAACCTGGCTGGCATAGTTCTGTTCTCATTAATGAGCACTGTTAGCACTTTACATTTTGATAGTTGAAAAAGTCTTGTTTAGTTCTCTATTTTATTTTCCTGCAGACAAGAAATATATGATGGAAAAATTGTTTTGGCAAAAATAATTTTGCTCATGCAGCTACAATTTAAACTGAAAAGCAATGTTTAGCAGGGTCCACATTTATTCTGTCTAGATGAGAGACTATATGCAGTAGGCAATGAGATCTGTAAATATTTACTCCTTCTCATTCATAGCCATGCTGTGGGAATGCTCAGGGGAGGTGGGAAGAAGACACTCTGGGCCTTTTCTTTGCCTCCTGAACTTGATGCTTTTTCGTCACTCGAGAGACTATTTCCTTGCAGCTTTTTCAATTATTCTATGAGAGTCAGTAATGTTCAACACATTCATGATAATTTTTTTATGGTGAAAAGCAATACCATTTTATCACCTTTAATGAGTTACTTAAAAGTTTACACACGGCTATGGAAGAGTTCTTGGCATTTTCCTGTTTTAATTCCTGATATTCGCCATGTAGACATAAAATGAGAAACAGGCACATTGTGGTTTTAGGGAAGTGTTGCCTTTCTAGACACCTCCTCTTCGATAAATCCTTCAGTCAGCTTGCAACAGTCTCAGGTGAACTAGGCTGAGATGCTCTTCGCACCTTCAAACCAGGGCTACCAGCAGTATACGAACTGTGCTATTTGGGTGTTTTATTCCTTTGCTTTTAGCAGTGGCTCAAAAAAAAATCATAGAGCAGCTCTGTAGTTTGTGGACACTGAATGAAGGAGAAATGACCTCACACATTGCTCAGATGAGTCTGGATACAGATGTGCAACCTCCGCTTACCGGCTCTCTGATCAAAATGAGAGAAAACTTAGAAGATCTATTAGCTGTGACGTTGTGAAAGTTTATAAAGTATGTGACCCTTCCTCATCAAAATTCTCACCTTATCAATGTGTACCTGTGATACAGGAATGCCTTTACCTAAGAACTTTTACAAAATAAAATTGGCATTATATATCAAATATTAAAATTCTCATAACTGTGGATAGTCCATAAAGCAGAAGAAATGGGCAAGAAGAAGAAGGAGGTGAGACCTGTGGAGGCAAAGGTGATATCCTCCCACCTAGCCAGGATTTAGTCTAAGAATCAAACTAGGTACAGGTTCTGTGATGGTTGCCTCAAGGGATTGTCCAATTTGAGGCCTGTTTGTTAGCATGTGTCTTGAGAGATAGCTCCTGAGAGAGAGGCTGCAAGGTTGCCCAGGAGTGTGAGGCCGGTCTGAGAAACACTTGCAAGCCCCTCAAAAGAACAGTACAGGAGCAGAGAATGGAAGGTGAGGGAGCAGTGGGGCCTGGGAAGCAGAGAGAGCTGGAAAGGGGGAAGACAGAAGGGAAGGGGGGAAGCAAAGACAGATAACTGAGAATGGGGAGGGAGGAAGGGGAGGGGAGGAGAGGGGATGGGGAAGGAATGGGGGAAGGACTTGAGTGAGAGATTATCAAGCTCATTTACTTCCCCTCAATATTTAAAGTTCAAGTTGGTTTTATAAGTATAAGCCAAGAATAGCATCCTTTTTCCCCTGTGACACCAGGCAGCCTCCCCATTTAAACCTACTCTCATTACCTCTCACAAGTACAAAGCAGGAAGGTAAATATCTAATGGTTATTAATTTTCTTTTTCCTCTTTTCTAAATATTAGGGAGAATTTCTAAAATTCCCTTTTTATTACAATAGAAAGAGAAATGGAAAATGGAAAAATATGCAGATGTGAGGAAGAATAACAGTATGCTGACATAAATTGAGCTATAAACAAATAAATATCACATGCTTCATTAGCAATACTAAACTGAGCTGGTCCTGTGTCCCACTTGCACTAAGGATGAATGCTAGAATTGACATCTGCTACATGTTCCTGATTTTATATGTTAGTTGTGTGAGCCTACCAAGTATGAGGTTTTGTGACTTTTACATTACTTTTTATTTATACATTAGTTTGCAAAACTCCTTGTTTTCCATCATTTGAGAAGACCCGTCTTTGATAACACATACTGAATGAGCAGTCAATAGAATCCCTTTCTCAAGAAGGTTAGGAGGGTCACCATGGTCTGTGTCTCTATGGGCTGAAATGATATTAGATTTGGTGAAGTGGACCATATATCTCAGGCGCTCCCAGTGCTGGGCGAGGGAATATTTCAATGCATGGGAGGGGAGGGTGTAGAATTACTCTGTGCTTTCCAGTGCTATATTTTATCTTAGGACACCATGGACAGCCTCTCTCAATTTCATCATTTTTTTGGAGGGGCAGGGCTGGCTTGCTCTCTCTTTTGTGTATACACACACATACATACACACACACACACACACACACACACACACACACACACACACACATACCACAACTGTACCCCTGAAAAATATTACAAAGCTGTTTTGGTCTGTTTTCTTTTACTTACTCCCAGAAAATCAACCCCCTCTCTTTTCTCTGTCTCTTTCTCTGTCTCTGTCTTACTCTCCTTCTGTGCATCTTTCTCCTGAAATCATACCTTTTCTAAATTTATTAATACATGATTTGAAATAACCAGTTATCATCATTTAAAAGGGAGCATGGTTTACTAATTTTCGTAACCAAGGCACCAACACATAATAATGATACTAGATGTGACAGGCTCGATCAATTAACTGAGAAAATATTTGGCAGAAAAAAATGGCCTGTCATTAATTCTCCCTTGATGTGACAGTATAGAAACTTACGGTATTGGAGGGCTCTCATCAATGTAGAATACCTCAAATTAATTTTATTTTGACTTAAAGTCTTGAAGTCATTTATCAATTTATTTGATTGGCTACATAAAAAAATCTCAATATATATTGAAAAGAAAGTTTTGTATTCAATATTAGTTTATATTAGTTGCATTTTTATAAACTGCTCACATTTTTTCCTATTCCGGACCATTGAGAACATAATGGTTCAACTTTAATATATTTCAACCAATTAACATTTAGAATGCAATTTCTTTATACAGCAGCACAGTGCAGGCCAAGATTTTGTCTATTTATAACTTAAGTTTTGTTACATGACAACATTACCTTTCATAAAATTTTTACTTCATTTTTAAGAGAAAACTCAAACATGCTTAGTTTAAGAAAATAGACACATAACTTTCCAAGTGACTTTGATTTTACTAAAATAACTGCAAGCAGTTTTTATTCAATCAACCAATCAATACATATTTATTGAACTGCTCTATTTGCTGAGACTGTTGGGTACTGACTATTCCAACTTGCTGTGAATGACTCCCTCATTTAGGAAGCTAACACACAAAGGCAAGGGCAGTGCATCTTGTTTCATTGCTGTTTACTAATAATTATCTTACAGTTTTCTCTTTGACCGATGTGATTATTCATAATTTAAAGTGCTCAGTTGCTTAAAGATGAGGGTTCTTCCTCATATGCTATGAATCCTATTTCTTTGCATAATTGATTTTTCTCATGGCCTGCTCCCTTTCTTCAATATTCTTCTGATGCTTAATTTATGCTTTAGTATTCATATTTATATATACGCAAGCCATACATCATACATCCAGTCCTCCATATCTTAGTCTTTAAGAGAAGAATGTGATTCTAAAACAAGCTAAAGCAGACATGTTTTTTCTTTATTTACATAGTACATAATAATTTCTATCTTCCAAAAATTATGAAACTGTTATACTATACTTGTTATTGTGAGAATAAGTCATTGTATTTCTAAATAACTCTCATATGGTGCAATGCCTTACCCTTTGTCCTTTTTATTTTTGAGCTTAAAATGCATTCTTAAGTTGCAGAGAACAAGTTTGCCTAGCACTTTGTATGATACCCGTTTCTGGATACCGCAGATAACTTCTAATCATTTGACTTATGTTCCTCAGCAATAGGCATAGTTTTTGAGTTTCGTCCACTGAAGAAAAGTCTCCATTAAGTTTTACTTTCTGATTAAAATTCACATTGGATGTCACTATGTGAATAGATATGCTGTTGAAGGAGATGGTAGTCCGAGGGGGTTTGCCAAGGTAAGCAGACATTACAGGAGTTTCAAAGTTCAAAGGTCATTTAGTGCCATGAAGTTCACTGACTTCACGCCTGCAGATGCAGTGCAGAGCTACACGGTGGTTTGACCAATGTCATGTGGAAAGATACAGTTCTAGAGAGTACAGAGACAGCTCCGTGGGGAAGAGGGTTTGCTTTGTGAGCATGAGGACCTGAGTTCAAACTCCAAGAACCCATGTAAAAAGCTGGGTATGAACATATTTACGTATGACCCAGGATTGTGGAAGGACAGAAACAGTAAGATCACTGAAGCTTGTTGGCCACCAGCCTGGCTCTAAGATCCTTAAGAGACCCTGCTACAAAGGGACAAGATGGAAGAAGACAGAGCAAGATGCCTGAAGTCTTCTTCTGGTTTCTTCAAGTGTGCACACAGGCACATACACCCACACACATGTGCACACACACTTATGCATATTGCGTTAGTATATAGACATGCATACACAATCCCCAAAAAGGAATGAATAAAGAAACAAATGCCCAGGTCTTTACTCTCTCCATTTCATATTATCAAGGAAAAGTATTTCCCAGAAACGTTTTTAAATCTCCCTTTCTTTTCAATTTGTGTATCTTTATTTTTCTCTAGAAACATCTAGAAAAGGCCACATCTTCTGTTGCAAGACTTCTGCTGCTCTTGTTCTGCCTCAGTAGAACAGTTATGTTCTCTTGATCGTGAATGAGCAGAAAGCTTTTTATCATCTTTTGTCTTGTTTTCTTTCTGACCCGAAGAATAAGAGCAAGATAAGATAAAGGAAATGGCTGCAGCTAGCCAACTATGCTCTGTTGACTCCTGTAAAAATAACTGTTTCCAGGTCAATACATCTCTGCCTTCCCTCCATAAAACAGTAGGAGCTGTAAATAACACAGTGCAGAGGTACATGTGGTGCCCACATGACCAAGTATAGTGTTCGAAATGCATTCTGCTGACTTCTAACTTTGGGTACTCATTAAGCCAACTCATCATTAACACTTGCATGGTCTGAAGACACAAACCACAAGTAACAAGAACCATCCCATAATGGTGCTATACTCATAGCTTCAGCACACGCGTGTGTGTGCGTGTGCGTGTGTGTGTGTGTGTGTGTGTGTGTGTGTGTGTGGTGTGTAAGCCTTCCTGTGGGACTGTGCATGTGTGTTTTTGGAGACCAGACATCCACATCAAGATGTCTTCCTCAGTTGCTCTGAGATGGGGCCTCTCACTGAAGCGGGCACACACTAATTGGCTGGCCCAGTGAGCTTCAGAGATCTGGTCTCTACTTCCTTTCACTGACTTCCACAGTGTTTCTAGGACTGGCTTTCTGTGCTGGGATTATAGGTGTGCACCGCCACACCTAAGTGTAATTGAAACTTCACTTTAGGTGTGACTGAATTTCTTATGTATCTGCATTGTGTACATTTCCCACACTTCATTGGACATTGATGCTTGGCATTTGACTGAGATAACCTGGATATTAACAGAACTCAGCTTTCAACTCAATTCATCCATACAAAACATTTCTCAGGATTTTGGACACAGTTCCACGAAGGGACGAGAGTTCGTAGTTGTTCTAAGTATTTGTTGTTCTGGGTGTCAGGTAAATGAATGAAATAGATTATGAAAACTAGAAAATGTCAGAGTTCAAACACTTAGTCTGCTGTGAGCAAGTTTAATCAGAAGTTGATCCCTGGATGGTGACAACTTCAAGGGTCCATGGACACAGTGGGACACACAGGTTCCAGTCCATTTATTCAGGAACAATCACTGATTGTCCACAAAAAATGCCAATGAAGTATAGCTCTGAGAGCACTAACTGTGCCCTGAAAAGTCACTCTGCTGGGGAAGGGTTTCTCTGAGTGCTGGCAGGAAGCCAAGGCACAAAGACACAGTTCAGATGTCTCTTTGGTCACGTTACCCACTTTGCCTTCAGATTATCTGACTCTTTGTTGTTGAATGGCAGGAGCTCTTTATGTATTAGGAATACTAATCCTACCAGAAGTCTAAAGCAACCAAATCCAAAGGAGCAGAAAGTACAAGAGTCCCTGAGAGGGACAGGAGGGAGTGAAGAGGGGTCGTCGTCTGACGGACGAAGAGTTTCTGTTTTGTAACATGACGAGGTTGTAGATGTCTGTTTTACAACGTAAATGTATGTAACACCATGGAGCAGCTCACTGAAAGCACATAAATGGCAAATGCCATGGTATGTATTTCCCTGTAGTATTCTAAATGAGTAAAAGTAAGAGTATTGTGAGAGCAAATTAAACTAGGAATAAAAAAGGAACTGTAGTCCCAAGGCCAGTGCTGTAACACTGCCAAGTGCACCAAAGTTCACCACCATTAGCAACAATCTCCAGACAGAGCAGAGGCAAACAGTGTGAACAACATTATAATTCAGTGTGCAGGACAGTTTCACTATTTAATGCTTGAAAAGAAAGTTGGGTTTTTTCTTTTTCCTTTTTTCCCCCTGTTAATTTACAGAAACTTCGAATGCAAACTAAGCAATCACGTGTTCACTTGCTTTTATTTTGCCCTAGTTTGGTCAACATAATTGCTAGCATAATATTTGGAGCTATTTTTTAAACCTCAATATACTTTACTCTTAATGATTAGAAAAAAAAAAATTTCCGTAGTCTTGTTCCTTCCAAAGCGCTTCACAAGCTGCCAGCTCCAGCTTGTCTGAGTTTGACAGGCATGGCCCGAGAGCGACTGGGTCTCAGATATTCCCAATGACAACTTCCCACAAACTCGCTGCTGAAGTCCCTCAAAGCACATCCTGTACTTAAAAGCACTTTGCGCTGCTCATGAACATAGAGGCAAGCAAACACACCTCTGCTCAAACCAGAGACATCCTGAAGACTTTGCAGTCAGTGTTTTGAGATAACCTATTGACTTGTCCTTCAGAACTGTGGGTCGAAGCCCTAAGCACAGAAGGAACCAACCCGGAGAAGAGCAAAGGTGCATTCGGAAAGGACAAGGCAAGGGCTTCTGACGCTGGGGAGCCTGAAGTCACTTAAGCCACGGGACGCACCTGGGGTCGCGACAGGGAGACTCAAGCTGAGCGG
>CABHPP010136132.1:4066-23897 GCA_902168425.1 Peromyscus attwateri | reverse complement strand
ACACACACACACACACACACACACACACACACACACACACACGCTCATGCCTAACAACAAAAGTTGGAACAAGATGGTTCATTGTGTAGAGGCACTTGCTGCCAAGCTTGATGACCTGAGTTGATCCACTGGACCACATGGTAGAAGAAGAGAAGTGATTCCCACAAGTTGTCCTCTGACCTCCACAAGCCACGGCAACACACGCAAATAAGTAATTTAAAATTTTTCAGAGACACGGGCAGAATGAATTTATGATGTGCTTGCTAATTTATACAAAGGTGAAAGACACTCAAAGAAGGTCCATGTCAGGGCATCCAGCTTCTTCTCCTCCAAGACTGAACTATTTGAGAGAAAGCAGACAGGACATTTGACTTCTTTGGGTTCACTTCTGGGTCTCAGCTTCTGCATCTATAACATGTAACTTTGAGCAAGTAGGGTCTCTCTTTCTCCTCTCCCTCTCCCACGCTCACACATTTATTTATTCGTTCGTTCGTTCGTTTGTTTGTTCATTCGTTCGTTCATTCGTTCATTCATTCATTCATTCATTTATTTTGTGTGGCGGTCAGAGGACAACTTGCAGGAGGAGTAAGTTCTCTCCTCCCACCATATGAACTGAAATCAGCAAGTGCCGTCACCCACTGAGACATCTCTCGGCCCTCAAGCGTGATTCTTTGCAGTTTGAGGTGAGAGCCTCCATTCAGTGTTTCTCAACCTGGGGGTCACACCCCCCTTGGAGTTGAATGACCATATCACAGAGGTAGCCTGAGACCATGG
The DNA here is from genome assembly GCA_902168425.1 of Peromyscus attwateri. Classification (NCBI taxonomy): domain Eukaryota; kingdom Metazoa; phylum Chordata; class Mammalia; order Rodentia; family Cricetidae; genus Peromyscus; species Peromyscus attwateri. Next base: position 23,123 of record CABHPP010136132.1, on the reverse strand, counting down.
GAAAACACAGATGTTTACATTATGACTCGTAACAGTAACAAAATTACAGTTATGAAGTAGCAACGAAAATAATTTTATGGTTGGGGGTCACCACAACACGAGGAATTGTGTGAAAGTGTGGCCGTGTTAGGAAGGTTGAGAACCACTGCTCCATATGGTCCCTGACTTGGTTCTCTTACCTGCTTCTGCCCTGTGAACAGCAGGGGTCGCCCTACACACAGTGATTGCTTCTCTGACTTGGTCCAGCAGGCTGATTGTCAACCATTAGGAACCAATTATCTAGCTTTACCCTGGGCTGTATGGGTAGCCAAGAACTCTAAGAAATCAGCTGACATTTCAACTTTCCAAATATCTGTGAATGGAAACTTTTAATTGTATTACAACTAAAAATATCACTGACGAACATGGAGGGTGGTGAACCACTCTACTATTCCACAGTAATTCACTAAAGTGACATGTACAAGGATGGTGACTCCTGAGCATGTACAGTGGAATGCCTTCTCCTTACATCGGCTCCAGCATCCTGATGCTCTTCAGGAGGTCCTGCAACGTCCCAAGGAGGGCAACTCCTTTGTTTGTTTGTTTGTTTGTTTGTTTGTTTGAGGGGGTAGAGAAGTAGAAGCCAAAGCTGTGGCCAACTGCTCAGCCTCACCCTCTGACCGAGCATTCCTGTATTTAGCAATCCAATCCCCACTGGCAGAGGATGCCTCAAGAACCTGTCTAGCACTCTGTAGTCTAGTTTATGCTTATCTCTAGTGTCTTGAAATTAGAACATAAAGAAAGTGAGTGTGGACCAAGGAAACCACATTATTGTCAGGTCCCACAAATGCTTTCATTTCAGCTATGGTCTGTGCAGAACCCCCTTCAGATGGTGGTCACACACCTTAATGCATGGCCAGGCTTTCCAGTAGACTCTAGCTGGCCATTCATCCAATCTAATTCTGAGATTGTCTACCAGCAGACAGTGTCAAGTCCCACAGGTTAAGGACACCAGCCCAAAAACTGCTTCTACTTCAGATGCCAGTGGCTTGATCACTTAGGCTTCTGATCTACCAGCTCAGATGCAGACATGTGGCTTCCACTGTCCCCTCCGTGGGTTTGCTAGGGAAGCTCCTAGCACATGTGTTGAATCCACTTATAAAGAACATCATCAACAACCCAGATGGGGTGGCACACGCCTTTAGTCTCAGCACTGGGGAGGCAGAGGCAGGCGGATCTCTGTGAGTTCAAGGCCAGCCTGGACTACAGAGCTAGTTCCAGGACAGCCAGGCTACACAGAGAAACCGTGTCTCAAAATACAAAAAACAAGCAAACAAAAAAAAAACCCCAAAAAAAAGAAAGAAAAGAAGGAAGACAAAAAGGACTATCACAAAGGATACACAACGGCAGCCAGATGAAGATGAAGAGATGCTGAGTGAGGCTTGTGGGAAGGGTGTGCTGCATCCATGTAGTCTTAAGAGGCACAGGCCTCCAGGTGCCTACACTTACTTATCAGACTTTCAGACCCTGCCCTCTCTACACTCAGCCCCCCAGGTGCTGGGATTAAAGGCGTGCACCACCACATCCAGCTGCTCTAGTTTTCTGAGACAAGGTCTCATGTATCCTATCCCATGCTGGCCTCCAGCTCAGTATGCAGCAGAGGGTGATACTTCTGCCCCTATCTCCTGAGTACTGGGACCTCAGGTGTGTGCCGACATGCACCATTTATGCAGTGCTGGGGATCTGGAGATTAAATTCAGGGCTTCACCCCCAGCCTGTGTGTGTCTTCTGGGTTTTTATGGAAGTTTCATTACAAAGCCCCTAATCAATGGACACTGATAAGCAACTCATCCTCCATCTCCCTCCAGTATCCAGCAGTGTGTATCTGGGATTTGGCTGGAAGATCCAGTCTTCAAATTAATTAATTTCTCTGGCAAGCAGACCCCACCCTTGGGCTGTGCAGGAGCCCACCCAGAGCCACTGCTCTGGAACAAAGGCTGCTCCTATCACCCAGGAAATTCCAAGAGGTTAGAAGCTCTGCTCGAGTGTTATCACTCAGGAAATCTCAATGGTCTCAAGAGCCAGGAGCAAAGGCCACATGTTAGAACAAAAGATTCCTCCAGTGTCTCTATGTGCAAAAAATTTAGGAACCATATGCCAGGAGCCACTGGGACAGTGACCTAATAGGTATCTCTTGTTATATCCCACCACCACATTCTTCCTAACAACAACTGATACGCCGTCTAGGGCAAGCCAAAACTTTTCTCTTGTTGGTGCCCTGGAGCAGAGCGCTCTCCTCGGTGGAGTGGGTGGAGTATCTTAGCCTTGTGCCCCTAAAGTGAAATCTCCCCAACAGGGAGCTCTAGACACATATCTAAACTCCTAGGTGGGACCCTTTCTTTATCTGTCCACAGCAGACACTTCCAGGTGTCTTAGGGCAGAAGTCTACACCAGCAGCAGAAGCCAGTCCACACGATGACTAAAGACTGTACTGAGGGCATCTTGCTAGTAACTGGGACTGCATTTGGGTCCAAATGCAGAGCTCTGTGTAAAAGTAGCTCTTTTAACCACATTGTTGCTTCCCCAACTCAAATTTTGAAAATGAAATATTAAATATGAAGCTTAAAAATCTAATAATTTGGGTATTTTACTTAGTTTTAATTTCCTCCAATTTTATCAAGATATAGTTAACATTAATCATATTTATAAAGTGTACACCATGTTGATATATTTATATGTTATATCTACATTTTATATATACATACTGTGAAATGATTACATTCAGCTAATTAACATATTCATGACCTCACATATATACTTAGGCTGAGGACAGAATGAGTAAGAACATCTCACAATTTTCAAATATAAAATAAATGCTATGCAGCTGGGTGATGGTGGCACACACCTTTAATCCCAGCACTCAGGAGGCAGAGGCAGACTTCTCTGTGAGTTTGAGGCCAGCCTGGTCTACAAAGGGTATTCCAGGACAGCCAGGACTGTTACACGGAGAAACTGTGTGTGTGTGTGTGTGTGTGTGTGTGTGTGTGTGTGTGCAATAGACCTCCAGAACATCCTTGTCCTGTCTAACAGAAGCATTGTCCTCATTGGCCAGTATCTCCCGGTGTTCCCTACCCTGCCCTCTGGACTCGAGAAACTACTGTTTCTTTGCTTCTAGAACATGCCCTTTGTGGGACAGTGCAGCATTTGTCTCTCATGACATCTCATTTTGTATAAAGTGCTTTATCTAGGTGTGGTGATATATTGTGTACCCTAATAAACTTGTCTGGGAATCAGAGGACAGAACCAGCCAATAGATTAGAAATAGAGGTGAGACCTTGTCTCAGAAAACTAGAGCAGCTGGATGTGGTGGCACACACCCTTAATCCCAGCATTTACGATCTCATGCCTTTGCTTGGGAAGCACACACGCCTTTAATCCCAGGAAGTAATATGGCAGGGCAGAGAAATGTATATAAGGCGTGAGGAAACAGGAATTCACTCTTTCTAGGCTGAGGATTTTGTAGAGGTAAGAACTAGTGGCTGGCTGTTCTCTGATCTTTCAGTTTTCACCCTGATGTTTGGCTCTGGTTTTTTTTTTTTTTTTTTATTAAAAGACCTTCTAAGATTGAAACAACATCTAGATATTTCACACAATGCATTATTATCTACCTTTTATCTCTTATCATGCTTCAGGAACATGTTCTGCCCTAATAGCCATTATATAGAAAGAGGAACTAAGGGATAAGTCATAGAGCTACTTTTTAGAATTACATAGAATTACATTATATCGAAAGAGGAATTAAGGGATAAGCCATAGAATTACTTCATCCAACAGCAAAACACATCCCTTTCAAGATCATACGCATTAAGCAAGGTAGATCACATACCAGGTCACAAAACACACTTTAAGCAATTTACAATCTGGGTGTAGTGGCACATGACTTTGCTCACAGGGAGGCAGAGGCAGGTGAATCTATGTGAGTTTGAGTCCAACTTGATCTACATAGCAAGTTCCAGGCCAGACAAAGCTACATAGTAAAACCCTATCTCAAAAAAAAAAATTTGACAAAAGTAGAAATTACACAGTATGAGCTCTCAAGTCATGTTGGAGTTAAATTTGCAACCAACAACAAAATTCTGAAAGCGAAATATTTGAATATTAAAAAGCACTTCCGGGGTCTGGAGAGTTAAGGAAACCAGCTGCCTTTCCAGAGGACCCAAGTTCAACTCCCAACACCCACATGGTTGCTTGCAAGGATCTGTAACCCCAGTCTCAGGGGATCCAACGATCTTCTGGCCTTCTTGGGCAGTATAGAAAATGTGCACAGACATACATGCAGCCAGAACACCCAGACACATAAAATAATTTAAAACATAAACAAACAAATGATAAAAGTGCATAGACTCAACTGTTGCTGTGGATTATTCCTTTACACTGTGACTATATTTCACTGTGATTGGTTTAATAAAGAAGCTGACTGGCCAGTAGCTGAACAGGATAAGGTTAGATAAAAGAGCCAAACTGAGAATGCTGGAAAGAAGGGTGGAGTCAGAGAGACACCAGCCAGATGCAGAGGAAGCAGGACTAGAAAATGAGGTAACAAGCCATGAGCCATGTGTGCAGATGTAATTCTGAACAGTCTTATTAAATAAGAAACACAGAGCCAAATGTAGAGTTAAAAGCCCAGGGATCGAGCAGCAGCCAAGAGCTAAGACCACCTTCTTACCCCTCGCTGTCACTGCTGTCCTTCCCATGAGAAAGAGAGCTACTTCCTGTGTGTCTGTCTTTTTATTGACTTTCTGGTCTGCCTTCTTATTGGTTGTAAACCCAACCACATGACTTCTTTCTCACTGCCTGTCTATACAGACCTCCAGGTCTCTATGGTTGGTACTTGGATTAAAGGTGGGTGTCACCAAGCTGGCTGTGTCCTTGAACACACAGACTCTGCCTGCCATGTGATCGGATTAAGGGCATGTGCTACCACTGCCAGACTTCTGATAAATGGCTTGCTATTAGCTCTGACCCCCAGGCAACTTTATTTATTAACATACAAATAAAATCACATTTCAGCACAAATAAAATATCACCATACATGTGGCAGAGGGTAAATAAGAAATATGGGTTAATTTAAATGTAAGAATTAGCTAATAACAAGCCTGAGCTATGGGCTGAGCATTTGTAAGTAATATAAGCCTCAGTGTGTTTATTTGAGAGCGGCTGCAGGACAGGAAAATTCTGCCTACAAACTGTCCTCAGGTGGAAGGGAAAAGTCAAAATGAAACAAGGTCCTCTTCTCTAACTAAAGGTCAGGCAGGCCTGGAACCAACAGAGATCTTCTAGTCCCTGTCTCCTGAACCCTGGGATTAAAGACATGTGCCACCACACCTGGGCAGCTATCACTTTTGTTTTGTTTTGTTTTGCTTTTTGTTTGTTTTTCTGAGACAGGGTTTCTCTGTGTTGTTTTGGTGCCTGTCCTGGATCTCACTTTGTAGACCAGGCTGGCCTTGAACTCACAGAGATCCACCTGCCTTTGCCTCCTGAGTGCCAGGATTAAACCACCCAGCCTCAGCTATCACATTTTAATAACAGCATTTAATAATAAATGCTGGAGGTTATTGTTTATGGGAGATAACAAGCCACATGTTTTCACTCCCATAAGCAAGTTTGTTTGACCCAACTACATCAGATGTGCTTGATCACATGTGGGCAGGTGGTTCACGGGCAGGAAATACATCAGGATGTATGCTTGCCCCTGATTGGACCTGATGGGAAATGTGATTGTGGGCTTGGCCTTCTTAAGCCACTGCAAAACATGACTCTGGGCCATTTTCTGGGAAACCAGAGATGAACCTGGCCAGAGAGCTCATCAACCTGGCCAGTATTTAATTAAATCTTGCTTCAGATTTGGCTTTAAATTGTGGTGGTGGTCTTATTCTTGACCAGTGGGATTAACACTTGTGTATATGTTACTTTCGTGAAATACTTATTTGGAAAGACACATGAAAATATCTAAAATAATGATATTATATAAAAGAAGACCAAAAATAATGTGTACTGCCTGGTTCAACCTGGTTCCACTTATGTAAAAGCACAGATGCTAACCAGTCTCCAGTGGCAGAGAGGATGCTGGCTTTGAAGGGGCAGGTGGTAGTGGCAGTTGGGAAGTGACCTGCAAAGGGTCACGGGGCACATGGAACACTCAATGTATCCATTATCTTGATTATGGTGAATGTGGGCCCAGATGTTGGACTCAGCAGCCTTCTAAACAGCTGCTATAAATGTATACAAAGAGCTAAGAAAATCATGGCAAAAACACTTAAAGAGAGATGTGAAAAAGAGCATTCAATAAGAAGACAACCTCAGTAGAAAACAGTAGAAAAGAGAACCACTGGAAATCTTACAGTTAAATGTCTAATATTGAAAATTAAAATTCAACTAGCTCATTCCTAAAGGACACTGAGACTCAGAAAACATGTAAAGATAGAGCAGTAGAAATCTCCCAACATGAGAAGGAGACAAAATCCTGAAAATACTAAAGAAATAAATAAAATATTCTCTTTAACTATATAATAAACAAATATTTATATATTGTTTATAAAAAGATACATTAAAAATAATATATATCACTTTCTAAGAAGGCATTATTCTCTATATTTATATATTAATAATATATGTTACCAAAAAATATATATATATATATTACCTTCTGAGAAGGCATACCACTGAGCCATCTCTCCAGACCCTTTTTATAAAAATTATATATAATTAAAAATTATATGTAATTTCATGTATAATACACATATATACATAGACATGTATGTTTTATATATAAATACATATATATAAAAAAATCTGTCCCTCCCTCCTTCCCTCCCCTTTTAAGATGTGACCTCTTGCTCTTTCATAACATGATGTCATCCATCATCCTCACCAGAGGCTCCAGGGCTCGTCATTATTGAGCTGTAAATCACCAAACTGTGAGCTAAGCAAACCCCCTTTTCTTTCTAAGTGAGTCTGTCTCAGGGATCTCATCACAGTGAAGAAAGCTGACTGATACAAACATATGGAAATGTAATACATAAAACATTAATATAAAGACTGGGAGAGAATGGATGTATCCTGGAATGAAATTGATACATTTTAAAGGAATTAAATCACTACTAACTGGAAATCAGTTATGATAACTTAAAAATATATATTTAAGACCTATAGCAAACAGTAGTATAATCTTTTTTCAAAAAGCTGGAAACAAATAGTCTAGTTAAAACGCTTCACTACACGGATTTGTTCAACATAAATAGGATGGTAAGAGAGGAACTGAGGAATGAAAAAGACAAAACACAAAGAACAAAGCACCAAATGACAACCATAAACTTCACGTGGATGAGCTAAATTTTCCTAGCAAAAGCCTTGCGGAGTCTGCAGCCCTCCTGTGAAGATGTGAGTGATGGCCTCACAGTCAAGCACTACTTCCCATCGTGGGTGCCATCCACTGGGGAGCGGGGCTTTGGTATCACACAGCACACCAGAAGGTGCAGGACAGTGAATCCAAGGCCGCTGGGCTGAGACACTCAGGGTCAGTAGCTCTTGAGACCTCCGTGTGGGAATCACAGTTGGTGACAAAGCCCTTTTCACCCCTGACCTGCCAACATCCATGACCAGTGAGAAGCAGACCCAGGACTCAAACCTGCTGAGACATTGCTGAGTGGGCTGCACAGGAAGTGGGCACAGCCAGTGGACTAGCACGGAGCCCGAGGCACAGCAGAGGGGACCAGCCAGCAGCCTGAGGCCACACTGGGGCTAAGGTAAGAGTTTCTGTCGTGTTTACTATAGCTGTTTTTCCTTCTTACGTTTTTTGCTATGGCTGTAAGATTCATTAATACAGAAGTGATGGGTTGCCATTTTTATCTCTAATTCAGGGGTATTAAATGCATGCATTGCTGTTCCTGTTTCCAGAACTTTCTTCATCTGCCCAAACTGAAACTCTAATTCTAAAATTCTCCTTCGTGCTTCCCCAAGCCTCTGGCAACCACTGTCTGTTTTGTGTCTTTGTGAATTTTAGTACTTCAGCAGGCTGTTTAAACAGAATTGTGTGGTATTTGTCCTTCTGTGACTGGCTTATTTCACTTAACATAATGTCCTCGAGTTACAGCATGTGTTGGAATCCCTTTCCTTTTTAAGGCTGAATAATATTCCACAGTGAACACACACACACACACACACACACACACACACACAGATACCACAACCACTAGTAACTCCAGCTCCCGATCTGACCCCCTCTTCTGGCCTCTGTGGGAATATACACAAAGATACATAAATAAAAAATAAAAATAAAGAAAATGGGTAGACAAATATATCTTCAAATCTGTTTTTTATTCTTTTGAGTATGGATCCAAAAGTAGAATTGTTGGACCCCCAGATAATGCTACCCTTCGTTTTGTTTTGAACAGTGACACTGTTTTCCATAGCAGCTGAGTCATTTGACATTCCAACCAAGAATGCACATGGTTCCCAGGTCCCGTTTCTCTACCTCCTCCTCAGCTCTGGTAATTTTGTTTGATTTTGAGAGCTGTCCCACAGGTTTTTTGATTTGCATGTTGCTGATAACCAGTTGTGAGTCTTTCCTCAGGCCTGTATTACGGTTTAGGTGTGCTTCCAATGAGGTGTTGACATGAGATTTCTGGAAATTTTACAACTGATAATTGATGGCCTCAGCAGGGAGGCAGGGTTCTCTCCAGCAGGGAGTTCTCCAGCAGGCACCCAAATGCTCAGGTCACAGAAGGCCTGCTGCCAGCTGCCTAGGGGTGGGGCGTGGAGGGCACGGATTCATGACTCCACCCTCAGCTTGTCTACTACCGGGTCTTTGGGCCAGAACTCACCCACCCCAGCCCTGCACACCCTTTCTGCCCAACCCTGAGGCCTTTTCAAAACTTTCGGAGCCACTCTGGGGTCTACATCTGACTTCTTCACACACTTCTTATAATCATCTCTGAACACCAGCCAAGAAGTATTCGCCAAGCCAATTAACAGAAAGGAGCCTTTCCCTGTAAACCTGAGAAAGCCAGCCAGGTATCTAGGCATGACGGCAGCAAAGGTTTGAGCGGTGCCAGGCCCTTCGGGAATTGTAGCCCCGTGCACCGCGCAGGTCGCCGCCCATGTTTCTGGCTCTTTGCTCTGACTCAAAACTGCTTGCTGTGGCTTTCCGAGATGACACAGTCAGCAGCCCCGAAGAAGGGGCTGGCGTGGAACCATTCTTTGTTGAAGTGATTGCGCAAATGGGCCAAGGCTCCTCGGATGACTAAGCCCTTAGCAACGTCCTCAGGGAGAAGCGGTGGGCCCCGGGCTCTCCCACGGTTTGTCACAGATAATCAGGAAGCGTGGATGAAGAAACCAAGTCTTGGAAGACAAACATGATACCTTGCCTGTCTGAGAAGCTGGGAAGGACCCTCGGGGCCTCCTCCTTGGCTGTACCCACCGAATCCCCCTGTATCCGCTGTGAGCAGATACAGAATGGTGCTGGGGATTTGAATCTGGCCCTCAGACTTGCACCACTAAGACCTTTTACCCACGGAGCCATTTTCCCGGCCGTGATATGATTTGGAAACGTCCTAAAGTTTTGCCTTTAGTCTTTACCTTCTTCAAATAATTTTTGTTTTGAAGAAACCTAAATTCTCCATCAGGAGACTAAAAAAGGCCAAGGCTTTTTAGATAGACCACCATTACTAGCGTCTTCTGGATGTTACTTCCTACCTCTGCTAAGCAGGAAATCCTTCCAGGGTCCTAGTGGCTACCTCCTGAGGTTTTGCTGGTCCTTGTGTTCTTTCTGCCTCTGATGGCCTGCCTGCAGTGACCCTTCTTCTCCTGTGGAGTGGGTGGAGTGGGGGGTGGGGGTGGAGTGGGGGGTGGGGGTGGGGGTGGAGAGACATATGTAGCCCTGGCTGGTCTCGAACTTGCTATGTAGACCAAGCTGGTCTTGAACTCACAGAGATCCACCTGCCTTTGCCTCCCAAGGTATGCACCACCACACCTCACTTTTTTTTTTAACATCAGAACAACAGTAGTTGATATTTATTGAGCATCTGTGGGACACTATATCCCTTCAGGTCATTCTATATACATTGTATCATCCAATTCCACAGGGACACTAGGAAGCAGCTCCTCCTAAAATCACATCCTTTGTTACAAATGAGGAGCCAGACAGGTGAGGACCTGCCCTGGGTGTCCAGAAGCTGGCAGGACAGACAGGCCTGCACCCTGTGGCTTGTCTGCAGAGCCCTACGCCCTAACGGCATCTGTTAATGAACTAATGACACAGTGAGACGATGTTCAAAAAGGCTAAGAGATGGCTCCCTGGTTAAGAGCATTGGCTGCTCTTCCAGAGGACCTGAGTCCAGTTCTTAGCACCCTTCATGGCAGCTCACAACTGTCCATAACTCCAGATCCAAGGGATCCATCGCCTTCTTCTGGCCTCTGAGGGCACCAGGCAAATATGCACGTAAAACACCCATACACATAAAATAATAAAATCATTGTTTAAAATTTTTAAAGAAGGCATTCAAGAGTGCTGTTTTCGTCGAGCTCTGGGGCTTTGGTGAACAACTTGATTTCTGTCTTTTGTTATAAGCAAAGGGGAAGTGAATTATAGTCCTCAGTGGCATTTTTTTGAACCTTTGTTGAAACTGAAGGTGGTTCAAATCACTACCGGGCACTGCCTCATTTGGATAATTGACACACCGCAGTTACTCAGGTGTGACACACAGGTCCGTGCCTTTCAGTTCAGCTCTAGGCAGGGATGAAACTGGTACAGCCACCTAGAAACCTGCAGGGCATGCTTCCCTCAGGCTGAGCACGCCCTCACTCTCTGACCCAGCAACTCCATCCACTCTTACACACACTGAGGCTGCGTGCCCATCAGAGATTTTTTTCCAGAATGTTCTCAGCCAAAGCCAAGCATGGCAGTACAGGTTGTAATCCCAGCACTTGGGAAGCTTTGGCAGGAGGATCAGGAGTTCAAGGCCTGGCTACATGAGACCTTGTTTGAAAACATAAAAATGGTTCTCCTCACTGAACGAAAAGTAGATCCAACATTTACAGTCTTACTGTATGTACTTCCTTATTCAGTATAGCTTTAGCTGAGGTGGGGAAATGAGGCATCCACTCACAGATGAATGCATTTTTAAAATGTATTCGTTTGTGAGCATGGGTGCTCTCCCTGCATGTGGATATGTGTACTTCATATATGCAGTGCCCTCAGAGGGCAGAAGACGGTGTTAGATCCCCTGAGACTGGGGGAGTTACAGATGGCTTGTGAGCCAATATGTGGGTGCTCAGGATTGAACCTGGTTCCTCTGGAAGATCAGCCAATGCTCTTAACCATTGAGCCATCTCTCCGGCCCTAATGAATGCATTTTAAAGTAGTATATGTACGTAATAGGATATTAATCAATTATTTAAGAATAGAATCCTGTTAGCCTGTTAGAACATGGCTAACCACGGCAGACATCGTTATGTCAAGTGAAATAAGCCAGGCACAGAAAGACATACACAACATATTCTCGCTCATCTGTAGAAGATTTTTTAAATGTTTTTTTCTACTTAAATATTTTAAATATTGATTTATTTTTATTTTATGTATATGAATATTTTGCCTAGATGTATACGTATTTACTGTGTGTGTGTGTGTGTGTGTGTGTGTGTGTGTGTGTGTGTGTGCTTGTTGCCTGTGGAGACCAGAAAAAGGACATCCGATCCCCTGGAACAAGAATTATAGATGGTTGTGAGAAGCCATGTGGGTACTAGAAACAAAACCCGGGTCCTCTGCAAGAGCAGCCAGTGTTCTTAACCACTGAACCATCTCTCCAGCCCCTTCAACTCGTTTTCATGAGTGAGTGAGTGTGTGTGTGTGTGTGTGTGTGTGTGTGTGTGTGTATGTGTGTGTGTGTGTATACTTGAGTGTACATGCCTCAAGCATATACATGGAGGTCTGAGAACAATTTTCAGGTTCAGTTCTCTCCTTCCACCATGGGAACCCAAGGGATTAAAGTGGGTCATGAGGCCTGTGTAGCAAGTGCTTGCACCTTCTGAACCATCTCATCAGCCCAGTTTCTTCTTTTTGAGATAGGGTCTCATATAGCCCAGGATAACCTCAAACTTGCTATGTAGACAAGGATGGCCTTAAACTCTTAATCCTTCTGCCTCTACCTTTCAAACAATGGGATCACATGCATGCACTAACACACCCTGAAAATAAAAAGCTGACCTCATAGAATATGAATAAATAGCAGTAATGAGTGACGAGGAGAAGGGAGGAACGGGGACAAGTAATAGAGAGGCAAGGTGGTTAATAGGTACAAGGATTTGCCTGGATAGGAGACTGAGGAAGGGGATGATAACTAACAATAACTTACTGTATATTACAGAGCAGAAAAGAGGATTCTGAAAGTTCTCAGTGCAAAGCAATAATAAACACACAAAACGTTAGATATGCCAATTCCCATGATTTGATGACAGGGCACTGGAAGTACTACATATACAGTGTTACCGTCACATGTAGTCCACAAGTGTGCACAGTTATTAGAGACCAATTACAGGACTTTAAAATGGGACTGGAGAGACAGCCCAGTGGTTCAGAGCACTGCCTGTAACTCCAGCTCCAAGAAATCGGAGGAATCTGAGGCTCTGCAGGGCAGCTGCACTCATGTGCAAATACCGCCCCCCCATAATTAAAAACAAATCTTTAAAATTGCTTTCAATAAATCCCTTTTTACAAAAGAAAAACTTTCCAATATCTATAATAAATAAAAGAAAAAAGAAAAAAATTAAATGCACTTAAAGAAAAGAATATTGTTGGCATGGTGTGGTGAGAATTTTCTCCCTGGGGTGGAGACTAGGCAACATCTACCCACCTCCTTACAAGGTTCCAGTGACAAACCAAGGTTCAGTTCCATCAAAGTTCACCCTGGGGAACCAATCAGTACATTTGGCTTACAGAACATATAGGTAGGGGGTTACAGGAAGGAGCATGGGTGACCTTAGAGCCGCTGCAAAGGAAGGTCTGCACCCAGCATGATGATGACCCGGTGGCTGCACAGATGAGCCCTTCCCCTAGTCCTCTGGCCCTCCAGCCCTCCCTGAGACCCCAAGGCCATAGGCAATTAAAGCAGAATTGCTGCAACTGGTTGGGAGGAGTGACTGGATATGAAGGGGAAGGTTCCATGACCCCTCCTGCCCCCATCCTAAGAGGGAAGGTCAGCAGTCAGCAATCCCAGCTGTGATGATCTTTTGCAAACAGGCATAGCTGAACTCATTAAGATGGTGGCAATTTGGTTCAGAGGGAGAATACAAAACATATCTTTTTGTACTATCTTCAAATTGAAAACTACTCAAATACCCACCAAGAGAATGGAAGGATGAATTGTGGTTGGTTCCTGCAATGTCATATTTTGAAGCAATGAGAATGTGGTAAAAATGTTCACTGTGTGGGTGTGAACTCCACGGCCTAGATGGGGCACATAATTGTAACACAAAGAACCAAACCCATTCCAAACATAGTTCTCACTCTGGGATTTCCTTTGCATATAGTCTGAAACCAGGCAGGGCGCACATACAGTTAGATGCTGTCCTGGTTACGTTTCCTATTGTGTGATTTTAAAAAATACCCTGACCAAAGTAAATTTAGAGAGCACAGGTTTACTCTGGGTCGCAGCTCCAGGGGACAGCCCATCACAGGAGGAAAATCACACCATCAGGAGCTTGAGGCAGGTGGCCACACTTTATTCAAAGTCAAGAAGAGTTTGATGTATGATTGTGCTCAGCTCACTTTCTCCTTTTTATACAGATCAAAATCCCAGCCTAGGGAATGGGATGGTGCCGCCCACAATGGATGGGTCTTCCCACTACAACTAACCTAATGAAGAGAATCCCTCACAGGTATGTCTGGAGGTTTGCCTCCTAGTGATTCCAGAGCCTGTCAAGTTGATAACTAATATTAACAATCACAGAGGCCCAGATAGTGGTTGGTAACTCTTTCCCTGGTTAATTTGGTATCAGCTATGGCATATGTTCAATTTGGAAAATTCATCCTACTAAAGTGTGGTGGTTTGAAGGGAAATGGCCCCCAAAGGGTGTGACACTATTAGGAGGTGTGGCCTTGATAGAGTAGGTGTGGTCTTGTTGGAGGAAGTGTGTCACTATGGAGGTGGGCTTTGAGGTCTCATAAATGCTCAAGCTATGAGTTCACTTCCTGTTGCCTGCATATGAAGAGGTAAAACTCTCAGCTCCTTCTCCAGCATCATGTCTGCCTGTACGCTGCCATGTCCCACCACGATGATAAAGGACTGAACCTCTGAACTGTAAGCCAGCCCAGTTAAATGTTTTCCTTTATGTTAACTTGCTGTGGTCATGGTGTCTCTTCACAGCAACAGAAACCCTAAGACATAAAGATATATTGATCAAGGACTGTTACTGAAACATACTAAGAACTCTCAAGACTTGGCTACAGGAAACAAAACAGAAAAGACACACAAATGACAAAGGAACATATGAAAAGACACTCCTCTCCCTGTGTCCTCAGGGAAATGTAAATTTAAGAGATAATGAGATGCACATCTATCAGCTTGGCAAAAATCCAGGACACTAACAACACCAGCTACAGACAAGGAGGTGAAGCACGTGGAACTCTGAGCCACGACTGTGGGATGCAAACAGAACGCTACTTTGGAACACACCGTGGTATTTTCTTGTAAAAGTACTCTTACTATGAAATCACACTCCTTGGCATTTAGCCAAGACAATTTAAAAACATGTCCACACAGACACCTGCGCTCAAATGTTTACAGCCGCTTTGTTCATAACTGTCAAAACCATTAGGTGAATGGGTAAAATGTGGTATATTTGGAGAATGGTGTAATATTCAGCCATGAAAAGATATGGAGGAAGCCAAGGTGTAGTTTACTCAGTAAAAGAAGGCCAGCCTGAAAGGGTCCGTGGTTCGGAATTCCAGTGAGGTGGCTCTGGCGTCTGGAACAGGCCCAACTATGGAGATAATGACAAGATGTTTGCTGGACTTGAGGAGTGCGAAAGATGAGTGTGAGGCCTGTGCACACGCGTGTGCAGGTGAGCTCGCTGTATGATGCAGAGGCCAGAGCAGGACATCCTATGGCCTGCTGGATCACTCTATCCCTTATTCTCTTGAACCCGGAGCTAGGCTGGCAGACAGCAAGGCCCAGCACACGGACATGCACACACACTCACACACAACTAAAATAAAATGTAAAAACCCAAACAAATAACAAAATAAACAACAAAAGTTTATTTTATTTTATTTTTTAAGATTTAGGGTTTTTTTTTTCATTTTTAAGAGTTATTTATTTTTAACTGTGTATGTGTGTTTGTGTCTGTGTGAAAGTGTGTGCACATGAGTTTGAGTCCCCTCAGAGGCCACAAGTGTCAGATCCCTGGAGTTGAAGCCACAGGGAGTTTTGAGCCACCTAATGTGTGAAGAGCAATAAATGCTCTTAACCACTGAGCCATCTCTCCTGCCTCAAAATTCTATTTTTAATATGCACAAAAGATAAAATACGGCCGGGCGTTGGTGGCGCACGCCTTTAATCCCAGCACTCGGGAGGCAGAGGCAGGCGGATCTCTGTGAGTTCGAGGCCAGCCTGGTCTCCCAAGCGAGTTCCAGGAAAGGCGCAAAGCTACACAGAGAAACCCTGTCTCGAAAAAACCAAAAAAAAAAAAAAAAATAACAACAACAACAAAGATAAAATACTTTGCAAACTCAACTAAATATTTTTTTCTTTTTGAGACAAGGTATTATATATTATTATTATATAGCCCTGACTGGCCTGGAACTATGTAGATCAGGTTGTCCTTGAACTCACAGGGATCCACCTAATTCTACCTTCGGAGTGCCAGGATTAAAGGTGTGGACCACCATGCCTAGTGCCACAAAGAATACATTTTTTAATAAGCTGTGTTTATTTTTATTATTATATACATGTATGTATGTATATGAGTGTTTGCCTGTATGTTTGTAAATGCATCTCGTGTGTGTGTGTGTGTGTGTGTGTGTGTGTGTGTGCCTGGTGCCCTTGAAGGCCAGAAGAGTGCATCAGATCCCCGTGAACAGGAGTTACAGAGTTGTGAGCCACCACGTGGTTCTGAACACACCTCCGCTGAAAGAGCAGCATATGCTTTTCAATTGCTGAGGCATCATTCCAGCTCCAAGAAAAAAAAAAGTTTAAAAAATAAAAACTGAACGTTGCAAATGCAGAAGAAAAAAAAAACTAATAATATACTTCCCCTTAGAATTTATCTAAACTTGAATGTGCTCTCAACAAAATCCAATGTCTTATGAGGTGAGCTGCTTCTCAAGGTAGTGTGGAAAAGTGAAACCACAAACATCCAAGGGAACTCTACAGAAGAAAGCTCCTAAGGTATCTCTGTGCCTTCCAAACCGTCAGGGGCATCATAACACCTACAGATTAGGGAAGCCTGAAGCAGTCTGTGACAGCAGCTAGATCAACGGACAGCAAGGTCCGCATCCATATGGAACGGTGGCATTTGAAAGTAGTGGAGGAAAGACGGATTATTCAATAGATGGCTTTGGGACAGCTGACTGCCAGCTGGAGTCATCCCTTTCTCCTCACACCATAGTCAATTCCAGATGGCAAAGCAGTTTGGAAACGTGTGGAATACCAGAAGACGGCTTGAGAGATTTTAAAACGCAAATGCAAACAGGAAAGACCTTTCTAAAGGAGACACGTCTAAAACCCAGAAGGCATCACAGAAAGCACTCTACATGCTAGTACACATATGTTGATTGATATTAAATTCCTATTCTCAAAGCTTTTCAAGGACTGGGAAGATGGCAAACCTCATGTTCCTCAGTTCCTCCCAACCCTGGTTCCCATGGGAAGATGGGAGAAGTCTAACTATACAAAGTTGACCTCTGACCTCAACATGTGCATACATTGTACATACTAATGACAATAAATACAATTATTGATTGATTGATTTTGTAGGCTTTTTGGTTTTGGTTTTTGGTTTTTGAAGACACAGTATCTCTATGTAGCCCTGGCCGTCCTAGAACTCACTCTGTAGACCAGGCTGGCCTCAAACTCAGAGATCTGACTGCCTCCCACGTGCTGGGATTAAAGTTGTGTACCTCTACCACCTGGCTATGGTTCTTTTTGAAACCAGGTCTCACTATGTAGATCAGGCTGGCCTTGAATTCACAAAAATTACACTTGCCTTTGCCTCCCTCCTGAGCGCTGGGATTAAAAGCATTCAATATCACACCTGGCATAAGGAAGAAAACATTCTAAAGTTTTCTGAAATGACAAACTTGGAAAATACATGGCCCACTCATGTGACAAAGGCCCAATTTTGAGAACTACTGTTAAAAACAAGAGCAGGCCAGGTGGTGGTGGCGCATGCCTTTAATCCCAGCGCTCGGGAGGGAGAGCCGGGAAGAGATCTCTGTGAGTTCAAGGCCAGCCTGGTCTACAGAGCGAGATCCAGGACAGGCACCAAAACCATACAGAGAAACCCTGTCTCAAAAACCGGCAAAAAACAAACAAACAAACAAACAAAAAAACAAAAAACAAAAAAACCAAGAGTAAGCTGACGAGATGCTTCAATAGGCAAGAGCGCTTGCCACCAAGCCTGATGAGCTGAATCCAATCCCTTAACCCACACTGGAAGAAGAGAAATGAGTCCTGCTCCTGCATGTTGTCTTCTGACCTGGGCATGTGCAAACCCACTCATGTGCATGTGTACATACAAGCACACACACACACACACACACACACACACACACACACACACACACACACGTAAATAAGGACAAAAAATTAAAATATCAATATATCAATAACCCAACCATGCAAAAGGAAACTGAGCAAAGGGAAAGGTTGCTCCACCCAGTTTCTAACAAAAGAAACAGAAATTCCAACAACGATACAAGAAAAAGAAATGATTCATACTGTAAGTGTATAGAGAAAGAGGTGAATGACTGAGCCCAAACAAAATGGCATGTGTCCCTTGGGGGGCTCTCTCTCCTGGAATTTACGCCTCAGGCACACCTGTGCTCCTGGATGGCTATTACTGAGGCTGCATTTTAGAATAGCATGGGATTAGAAATGACCTTTCCATACAAGACTAGCCTAGAACAGGGCTGTCCAGCTCCATCTTGACTGGTCACATAACACACTGGAGGCTATGTGGGACAAGAGGAGAGTCAGCACTACTACGTAGGATGTAGTAACTTAAACTTTTTCTTACCATACTAAGCTGGACTATGAAAGCAGGCAATGGGGGGCTTTGATCTGAGGGCTGTGGGATACTGACCTCTGTTCTAGAATACTCACACTATGTAAAACTATATAGGGTATCATGAGATATGCTTAAATATTGATTGCATAGGAAAGCTGTGGAATAATCCTTCTGTACACCATGAAAACATGTTGCTCTCATTGTTAATAAAAAGCAGATTGCTGATAGCTAGGTAGGACTTTGGGGCAGAAAGAATGCTGGCAGGAAGAAAGGCAGAATCTAGGAGTTATGAGTAGACACAGAGAGAGAAGGAAGATGAGTGTGCCGTGTTGAAAGAAGGTATCACCACATGATAGAGGGTAGATAAGAAATATGGGTTAATTTAAAATTTAAGAGTTAGCTAGTAACAAGCCTGAGCCATCATCAGAGCATTTATAATTAATATTAAGCCTCTGAGTAGTTATTTTGGGAGCAGCTGCCAGGAAACTCTGACTACACAGGAAAATCCCAACTCATACATTTTAAAAAATAGGAGGTAGAACAGGACACAGAAACAACATACCAAAAATCATCCTGTTTCTATAAACAAACATTATATGTACATTCCAGAAAAGAAGTTTAGGGGAAAGTCTCAGTTATAGTATCATAAAGCATAACAAAGTATCTAGGAATTAAGGAGGTGAAAGATTTGTGCAATGAAAACTACAATACACTGCTGAAAAAAAATTACAGATGATATAAACACACAGAAGGACTACCTGGGTCCAGGGGCTGGAAGATTGAACATGGTTGAGAT
>CABHPP010136131.1:0-19614 GCA_902168425.1 Peromyscus attwateri | reverse complement strand
GTGTGTGTGTGTGTGTGTGTGTGTGTGTGTGTGTGTGTGTGTGTGTGTGTATTGCATGTTCACAACTTGCAGGAGTTGGGCCTTCCCTTCCACCATGTGGGTCATGAATTATAAAAATCAAGTGCAAGTGTGTTTATCCCTGAACCATCTCACTAGCCCATCTATTATTATATTCCTTGCTATGCCTTTGATAAGCCCAGTGTATAAATATGAAAGTGGACAAGGATAGAATCGAGAAGAAATCAAGACTCTCTTATTTGTTAAAGCTTTATCTGTAGCAGGTACAGTTATTCTTCAGAATTTATTCCATCCTTGCAGGTACCCCAGTGACATAGAAGGAGATAGGAGGGAGGAGACCACTTTTTGCATGTCTTGAGTTTTTGAGAGTGTCACCAATCTTGCAATTGGCTCATGTGATATTTTCTTTGGGTTTTTTAAATATTTTATTTATTTGAGAATTTCACATGCAAGTACTGGATTTATATAACTTACCTAATTTGGACTCACATCCATCTACACACAGTACTGGGATCAGGAGATTGGCTCTGGGACATCAGGTCCCCTTGACCAGGCTGTGTTACAGCTCTCCAGCTACAGTGAGCGTAGATGCTGGCTTTCTTTCCTCTCAGAGGATTGCCATAGCCACAGGGAAGCTCTTAACTACATTTCCTGTCCTCTGGACTCATAATCAATGCTTGGTTGATACCGCAGTATAATTTATGAGTCAATCTCTATAAGGCTGACTGGGAAGGATACAAAGGACGGATGAGGGTGCACTGAAGAGAAGTTTTAGGGGTGCTGTCTGAATAAAAATGACAAACTGAATGCAGGAGAATTTGTCAATATGGGGAACTCTTCCAATAGGCCTATGCAATGCCCTGGCAAAGGTCCTCAGGGCCAGACTAATGTGCTTCTGAGATGGTGTTAGGAGCTTGGAGAGAGCAGTGACCTATATTGAATCCAACAGACATGACAGAATCACCATGTTGGGGTCATCTGTCTGAGATCAAGCCTTTTACAAGTTGCACAAATTGAGATTATTCAAATTTCTCTCAATTACTTTGTGAAAAAATTAAGGATAATATCTACCTCACAGTGGTTGAATGTCCAATGAATTCCAAGAAGTATATTTTCTCCAAGTATTCTCTGACAGAAGGTTCCTTGTGAAATTATTAATAGCTGATAATTTTTATCACTATTTGGATATGCTGGTAGTCTCTGACTCATGCCTCTTTCCAGACTACACTAAGTTACTCCACTGGCCAGTGGACAGCATTGCTCTCCTACCTCAACCTTACCTCACCTTGGTCTCCACTGACATGGCCTGCCTCATGCTTCATGGATGCCAAGAAGCAGAAGAGAGTTACTGTCTTCAGCTCTCAAATTCTGGCCCCTCTGATCTGTTGTTCCTTCTATTCAGCTGCCTTGGCAGGCGGTGACCTTCTCCCTGGGAAGTTAGCAAGGAGAGCTCTGGAATTGATACCTTAGACTCCTCACTGATCCCCCAAAGGCCCATTTGCTGAATGCATCAGCAGCCTGTGGTAGATCAGGAGATGGTGGATCCTTCCAAAAGTGAGGTCTAGTGGAGAAACTCAGGCCACAGGGAGAATGCCCAGGAGGGAATCTGTGGGGGAGGGGTGTGGTCCTGACCTCTTCTTCCTCTCACTGTGCTTTTTGGCTGTCGTGAGGCAATTCTTGCACTCACACTTCTGCCATAGTGCACTGTGCTGCCAAAGGCAATGGGAACAAATGACCAGGGAACCAACTCTCTGAAACTGTGAGCCAGTTGGTTTTCTCAATACTTTCTTACAGTGACCGAAAACTAACACCAAATGGCTTCTGAGTATGTCTTCAAAACCATTGTCATTTTATTTCTTTAATTTTGATGCTTTGGGATATGTTTTTATTGTATAACTATCTTTATTTATAAATAAGTATCATTTTAAACATGATTCATTCCTGTCACAGAAAATGATAAACTTGAACATTTCAAACTGCAAATATAGTTATTGATGTTTTACATAGGCAAATCAAATTTTCTTTTGGATTACTGACAATATTTAATGATATGAATTTTATTGAGATATTGACAAAGGCATGGGAATTTTAGGAATCATAACAAGTTGCAAATGGGTTCATATATCTGGGAAGGTTTTTGGGAGGGCTGATGTGTGAGCTGGAGATGTAATGATGGTGCAAAGCATGAGTGGAGATGGAGAGGGAGAGAGCAGTTAGAGACACCGGACAAAATATAGTGAGAAGAGTCTAAGAAAGAGAGGACGGGATACTGTGAGGAGTCCCTGCTAACTGACTTCAAACATAGACAAACATAAGGTTGGGCTGTGCAGGTAATGATGAGCATGCCTACAGATGTGTTTCAGCTTTGTTGCTTCAGAGTAAATTCTCTCTCTCTCTCTCTCTCTCTCTCTCTCTCTCTCTCTCTCTTCTCTCTGAGATGTATATTTTTAATATATACATTATATATTATATATTTAATACACATATTGTTTTTATATAATATAAAAATTTAATATATATTTATTATATATGATGTTATATATTCTTTTGAGATGAGATGTACAGTGGACCTACCAGAGCATGGCATACCCAGAAAGGGAAATTACCTTTTCTTATGTATGATGAATATATTCCATTATTATTATTTAAGCATCTATCTTCACATGAAATAAATTTTTAATATTTCAGATAATATATAGTATACAGTCATTATATTTTTCTAAGTAAGAAAGTGTTTAGCTAAATGGTGGTGGCAAATGCCTTTAATTCCAGCACTCTGGTGGAGGTAGGTAGATCTCTGTGAATTTGAGGCCAGCCTGATCTGTAGAGTGAGTTCCAGGACAGCCAGGGCTACACAAAGAAACCCTGTTTTGGAAAGAAAGAGAGAAAGAAAGGAAAGAAAGAAAGGAAAGAAAGGAAGGGAAGGAAAGGAAGGGAAGGAAGGGAGGGAAGGAAGGGAGGGAAGGAAGAGAGGGAAGGGAAGGGAAGGAAGGGAGGGAAGGGAAGGGAAGGGAAGGAAGGGAAGGGAAGGAAGGGAAAGAAGGGAAAGGAGGGAAGGAAGGGAAAGGAAGGGAGGGAAAGGGAGGGAAAAGAAGGGAAAGGAAGGGAAAGGAAAGGAAGGAAAGCTAGAAATAACACTGTTCGGGCAAAGGATCTACATGTTTTAACTTTAACCAAAGGGCAGCACTAACTTCCCTAGATAATTTATTTTTAAGACTGTGAAGCAAATTCTTCTTCTTCACCATCTCAGTGTGCTCTCTGTTGCATCTGAGTTCAGCTAGGCAGAGGATACAACAATATTATTTTTACATAGATATTAAAATGGGCATTAGATGGTTATGCATAGAACCTGTGAGAAAGGAAGGGAAGATGGGAGATCAGCTGTGCTCTGTCTCTTGGTGGGAGTGTCTTGGAGAGAAAATAATGTCTATGTGATTGGCAGGCTGGTTAAGGAAGATGTGTACTCCAGACAGTCCTTGTGAAGGGCAACAGCCCAGGAACATGGAGGAGTAAGTCAAATTTAGGAATCTACACATACTGATAAATACCACATTTTTGCCATTATTTTTGTGCAAGTCACCGTGCTAAATGTCTTGCATGTACTATTTAACTGTACCCTCACCTAAACACCACACAGTGGGTACCATTCCCATTTTCAATTGGAAGTTGAGAAAAATAAAAGCTAATCAACGTGCCTTGGTGTTACCCAAAGATGGTAAGCCAGGCTAGGATTGGTGCTCAGCTCTTCTGGGTGTCCTTTGACTTTACCATCCAATTTGACTCCAGAACTTCACAGTGGCCAGAGTGTTGAGTTTGGGAAGGAGGTAGGCAGAGAATGGCAAAGACAATGCACTAAAGTATTTTTTTTTTCAGATTCCAATGAGCCTCTGGGAATTTTAAGTAGGAGTGTATATGCTTAAATTTTTTTAAAAGGTTATTTTTTCTTAAAGTAACAGAGGAAATTCCATCCAAATGGGAACTAATTCAAACACATTTTTTTTGACTTTCAGAGTATTCAAAATAGGGGATAGAAATCCAAATACCTCATATGTATTCTCTCTCTCTCTCTCTCTCTCTCTCTCTCTCTCTCTCTCTCTCTCTCTTTCTCTGGTTGTTTTTCACTCTTTACTCTTTGGGGGCCTGTCACCTTGCTCCCAAATATATCACATACAGAGGATTATTCTTACTTATAAATGCCTGGTCTTAGCTTGGCTTGTTTCTAGCCAGATTTTCTTAACTTAAATTGCCTCTGGGATTTTATTTTTCTCTATTCTGTATACCTTTCTTTACTTCTTACTTCGTGGTTTGCTGTGTTGTTTGGTGGCTGGCCCCTGGTGTCTTCCTCTCTTCCTCTTTCTCTCACTCCTAAATCTTCTGATATCTTCCCAGATTTCTCTTATTTATTCTCTCTGCCTGCCAGCCCCACCTGTCCTTTCTCCTGCCTTGCTAATGGCAAGGTGTTTTAGACAGGCAAAGTAACACAGCTTCGCAGAGTTAAACAAATGCAACATAAAAGAATGCAACACATTTTTTTGCATCATTAAACAAATGTTCCACAGCATAAACAAATGTAACACATCTTAAAATAATGTTCTACACTATCTGTCTTCTCTTTCTCTTGAGTATTTTTTTCCTTTTTTTCTTCTCTCATACATTACATCCACACCACAGTTTCCCCTCCCTCCAGTCTTCCCAGTCCTCTCTCCCATTTCCCCTCTCCCCCAGATCCACTCCTTCATTTCCCTTCAAAAAGAGAGCAGGCCTCCAAGGGATATCAACCAAAAACAGCATAACAAGTCACAATAAGACTAAGCACAAACCCTCATATCAAGGCTGGGCAAGGCAACCCAGTAGGAGAAAAGGGGTCCCAAGAACAGGCACAAGAGTCAGAGACACCCCCACTCCCACTGTCAGGAGACCCACAAGAACACACAGCTACACAACCATAAGGTATATGTAGTGGATCTAGCTCAGACCCATAGAGGGTCTGTGTTTGTCACTTTAGTTTCTCTGATCCCCTACGAACCCTGCTTTGTTGATTCTGTGGGCCATGTTCTTGTGATGTCCTTGACCACCCTCTGGATCCTGCAGTCCTTCTTCCCTCCACTTCTGTGGGGTTCTCCTGGCTCCACTTAGTGTTTTGCTGTGGATCTCTGCATCTGTTGCCATCGGTTGCTGGATGACACCTCTCTGATGGCATTTGAGCTAGGCACAGATCTATGAGTACAGCAAAATATAATTAGTAATCACTTCATTGAAATTTTTCCCAGTTTTGTTCGGTTCTATTTTGGGTCTCTGGGCTGTCCAGCCTCTGGTTACTGGACAATCAGGCAGTGTCAAGCATGGGCTCTCACCCTCCTGATGTGGGCCTCAAGTTGGACCAATCATTGGTTGGCCACTCCCACAAGTTCTGTGCTACCTTTACCCCAGAACATCTTGAAGGTAAGACAGGTCAACAGTCAAAGGTTTTGTGGCTGGGTTGGTGTTCCAGTCCCACTGCTGAAGCCTTGCCTGGTTATAGAAGATGGCCAATTTAGGCTCCATATCCCCAGTTACTAGAAGTCTTCTCTAGGGTCACCTTTATAGATTTTAGGGAGTTTCCACTGCACTAGGTTTACACATCACTCTCCAAATGCCCCTCAATTCCAGTCATCTCTCCCAGTACCCTCTTCCTCCACCACCACCCCTGCCTGATCCCTCCTGTTCCTATCCCCACCTACCCAAGTATTGTCACCCTTCTAATTTGTCCAAAAGGGAAACCCAGGAATAATCTTAGACTATTTCCTCTACCCTTCCTCTGCTCTATCTTCACCCTTATCCAATCAGTGGCGAGTGTTTTCTTTGGAATCCACCTTCTTTACACCCAATACTTGGGCCCCTCTTTATTCCTCCTGGGTGTCCCTCTAGCTTCCTTTGAGTCCATCAGAGAACTCTGTTAACGTGGACTCTGCCTTTTGAACCTAGGTCTGATTCTGTTGGCAGTCTTGGAGCGGCAACACAAACAAATCTCCCTCAACAGAGAAAGGATTGTATTTTTAGATTGTCTCAACTCAAAATTTCTAAGAAATGTCTATAAGGAGATGTGTAGTGGCCAGATGAAAATAAAAATCTGTAGTCATCAGCCTACAGACCCATAGAAGTTGTAGTGTTAGATGATAATGGCATATGGAAAAGAGTAATAATGAGAGTTGAATAAGGATCACCGTTCAGAGACCAACATTTAGAAGGCTAGAATAGCTAGAGAATTCCAAGAAGAAGGCTGAGAAAATCAGAAATGTAATTTTTTTTTTAAAAAGGCAGGCTCACGGTTCAAGAAAGAGGGAACCATCAGTAGTGTTCAGAATAATAGACAACACGTCACAGTATCAGTGACCACCACTGCTTCCTCATCCCAGTGTGCAAACACTGCTCTGTAAATTTCACATGAAGATTCATTGTCCTTACAAAGTTGTTGGGGCTGGCAATGACAATCTTTGTTGAGCACACTCCTCTTGTCTGAACCTTGTGCACATAATACCTCAGTATTGCTTTTACAAATGAGGAAGCTTGCCCACTGTGTTCCTGACGTCTCACTGCTGTGACAAAATACCTCATGGAATAAGGTAAGGAAAGGTTTATTTTGATCTCAGAAGTTTCGCTGTGTGGCAGTTCTGTGGCACATGAGAGCACCTCAATTCATGGTGGACCAAGTGTATGGCAGCAGATGTGCACATGCGGTGAAAATCAGGGAAGCAGGCTAGAATCGGGGACCAGTTTACCGTCAAAGTCAGCTTCTGGTGACCTACTCTGCCAGTCAGCCCTCACCTCCTAAAGGTTCCTAGACCACCCGAACAGTGCCACAAGCTGGGGGCTGACCATTTAAAGCGGCAAGACTTGATGGGGGCATTTCAGACTCCTACTGCAATACCCACAGATGAGTAAAATGAAGACAGAGTATTCTCAACATACAGAGTTAGTTAACATACAGAGCAACATAAAGAGTTAATGCTTAGGATTCTGTGATTTACTAAAGTAGAAGCGCACACTGA
Organism: Peromyscus attwateri; assembly: GCA_902168425.1. NCBI lineage: Eukaryota > Metazoa > Chordata > Mammalia > Rodentia > Cricetidae > Peromyscus > Peromyscus attwateri. The sequence continues at coordinate 12,568 of CABHPP010136131.1, read as the reverse complement.
ATAAGCCATTAAAATGTGAGCTTGATTTACTCACACAGTGGCAGAAAAGAAAATTTCTATCCCCAGGAGAAAATGGCTTCTAACAAAGTAGTCACCATTAGTTAATGCTTTAAGAAGCCCATAGTACTTACAGCTCTCAAGTCCTACTCTTGCTGTTTGCAGCTGCACAGATGTCTGCACAGAACAGGCGCTGCTGGAAAGAAGAGCCTTTCCTGGTCTCTCCACCCCTCAGCCCTACCACAGCCCTCAGCAGCACTCTTGTGTCCTGCATTACAGTTGTCTGCTCAAAAGTGTCTCCCTAACTTGTGGGCTTTGACAAGGACCATTCTCCATCCATAGCTGTCAGCTGCCTGAAATAAAATGGGCACTCAATGTGTATTTGAAGAGAAATGATTTTTTTAAAACATTTTTTAATTTGTGGTTTAAGCTATGGCTCTCTTTAGCAGGAGAAATTTAGACAGAGTTTATTATTCAGAGCACAATACAGCAAAAATACTAAGTGACCAATTAAATATGCCAAAAGTATGTATGAAAGTATCATGATGAAGCTTTTAGTTATATTCATTCATTGTGTGTACATGTACATGTTCACACAGGGGTGTGCATGTGTCTTTGTGTGTGTAAAGACCAGAGTTAGCTTTGAGTGTCTTCCTTACTCACTGCCTGCCTTGGTTTTGTTTGAAGCAGGTTCTCTCACTGGACCTGGAGTTCGTGCATTTGGCTAAGCTGTTTAGCAGCCAATGAACTCCAGAGATCTCCTTGTCTCTGTTCCTCCCTGGAGCTGGAATTAGAGATGTGCTGCTGTGCCCAGCTTTATCATGTGAATTCTTGGGATCTGAACAAGGCCCTCATGCTTGGGGAGTGGGCACATCTCCATGGCCCAGAAATCTTTCATTTTGTACAATTAATGTACTCTAGTAAAGGTGTTGAAAAACGCGTAACTGAAGGGTTGGAGAGAGAGCTCAGAGTCTAAGAGCATGGGTTGCTTTTGCAGAGGAGTAGAATTTGGTTTCCAACACCCATGTCAGGAGATTTACTACCACCTGACTCCAGATCCAGGGAATCGACACCTTCCTTTGGTCTCCACAGACACTACACATGTGTGTACCCCACATGTACATACATGTAATTAAATTCTTTTCAATCAAATCTTTTAAAAAAGTGAAAGGAAAGGAAAGTTTAGGGAAGAGACTAGGTGCTGTGGGATGTTCTGTATGGCAAATGTGTTGCTAATAAAACACTGATTGGCCAGTGGCTAGGCAGGAAGTATAGGCGGGATTAACAGAGAGAATTAAAAGAACAGGAAGGTGGAGGGAGTCACTGCCAGCCACCGCCAGGCCAAGCAGCATGTAAAGATGCCGGTAAGCCACGAGCCATGTGGCAAGGTATAGATTTATGGAAATGGATTAATATAAGATATAAGAACAGTTAGTAAGAAGCCTGCCACGGCCATACAGTTTGTAAGCAATAGAAGTCTCTGTGTTTACTTGGTTGGGTCTGAGCGGCTGTGGGACTGGCAGGTGAGAGAGATTTATCCTGACTGTGGGCCAGGCAGGAAAACTTAAGCTACAACTAGGTTTTTCAGGAAGTCTGTGGGAAGGACTGCTCAGAGGACAGCTTAGAGAATGGGCTGCTGAATTAATAATTCCTATTCTTTCTTTATATCTTCGATGAACAACTTCTTTGAATTGTATTTTAAGTTAGACTATAAAGCGTTGGGCTTCACTATGCATTTTCTTGCATATGCACCATTACCCTTTGTTCTAACTCATCCTTCTCTCCCTTGCTCTCCTCCTTCCCTGTCCTCCCATTGCAGGTCCTCCTTCCCTGTCCTCAGGTCCTCCTTCCCTGTGCTTCCTGTTGCAGGTCCTCCTTCCCTGTCCTTCAGGTCCTCCTCCCCTGTACTTCCTGTTGCAGGTCTTCCTTCCCTGTCTTCCTGTTGCAGGTCCTCCTTCTCTGTACTTCCTGTTGCAGGTCCTCCTTCCCTGTCAGTGGATCTCTTTTCTGCATTCATGTCACATGCATTCCATTGTTCTCATAGATCTCTTCCTTCCCTCATACTCCTCACAACATTCACACCGCACACACACACACACACACACACACACACACACACACACACATCCAGACTCATTGTATGAGAGAAAGGATGCAGCATTTGCCCTCTGAGTCTGCTTTATTTTGCTTCACATAATGATCTACAGTTACAAACATTCTACTGCAAGTGTCATGACTTAATTTTTCTTTACAGCTGAATTAAATTCCATTATTTATTTATGTGCACCACATTTTCTTTATCCTATCATTGATCGATGAAAATCTGTTTCTTAGTTATTTGAATAGTGCTTTAATAAACTTGAGTGTGCAAGTATCTCCCTGGCATGTTGGCTCAGTCTCTCAGTATATACTTAAGACGACTTTTGTTGGGTTCACAATGCTATTCTCTTTTTAGCCTTTTGAAAAACCTCCATAGTGATTTCCACAATGGCTACATGAGTTTACATTCTCAACAGCAGTGAATAAGGGTTCACTTCCCCCACATCCTCACTAGCACCTCTTGTCATCTATTTTATTTGTGATAGCTACTCTACTGGGGTGAGGTCGGATCTCCAGTTTTAATTTTATTTCTCTAGTGACTAAGTAAGTTGAACACTTTCAAAAAATATGTATTGGTCATTTGCATTTCTCCCCTTGATAACTGTCTCTTCCGTTCATCAGTATGCTCATGGACTGCATGGTTTATTCTGGGTATTTAATTTTTCAGTAGTTATAATCAAGATATTAATCCTCTGTTTCCTGTGCAGCTATGAAAGATTTTCCCCCATTCTGAAGGCTGCTTCTTCACGCTCAGTGTTATGCCCAGATTCTCAAGTACCCGAGAGCGGCGGACTGGAAGTGACTCCTTGCTCTGGCTGGGCCGGTGGACCTATACGCCACTTCTCTGCTGTGGCGCTGGAGGGGCAGTTAGTTCTCCGCCAGCCTCCACCAGGTTCAGGCACACTCTGAGCTCCTCAAGACCCCTGCTGGCTCCTGCCAGCTCTGCCCTGCAGCTCTCCACACAGGGGCTCAGCCAGAACCTGCAGGCCATGTCAGGGCCCCACAATGCGCACGGTCTGCCCCAGCACCCAGCCATGCCTAGTCCCCATGCAGCCTCAGGGCTGACCTGGCCGCCATCTGAGCCATGCTACAAAGCCTCCACCCCATGGCTCCCTGAGAGAGCAGGGGCATGGCCCGGAACCTGCGTCTGGGTCCTGTGGTGCTCACAGCCCGCCTAGCCCACTCAGCGGCACCCCGGGCCCCTGTAGTAGCCCCTAGGCTGCATAGCTGCTGTCCACTGGACTGACTGAAGTGTGTTCCCCACCCCCTGCCCACACTCTGGTCAGAGAGCAAGGAAGCAATGGGGGAGTGCTGTTAGTCTGTCCCAGTTCAACCAAAGGAACCCTCCTTCCCATTCAGCTGGCCATCCCGCCCCAAAGGCTCTCCACACACTTCCATTAGGAGTCATAACACACATACATGCCCAGGCATAAAACACACATACATGTGGCCACATTTCTCATACAGTCACACATTCATATAGGTAGGACATTTCAACAGAAAGGCAAACAAAACGTTTTAGAACACACAAAACAACAAGATAGCGAAACAGCTCTCTTGGCACCCAGAGACAAAACCAAAACCCAAAAGCCTCACCCTGGTCCCATGGGAGCGACCCATGTCGTCTATACAAATCAAATACCTGCAGGTACTTACAAATTTGGGGCACTTACAAAAGGATATCCAAACGTCCCCTAAAGGCCCACTCACAAAAGGATATTCCAAAAGCCTATTTATAAAAGGATATCCAAACGAAACCAAACCAAAGTAAACACAGAAAACACAAAAGTAGACGCAGGTGAACACAGACACACAGAAAACATATCAGCCGGCTCTTCAGGCTCTCCAGGCTGGTGGTCTCCATGGGCTTGGAGGATCCAGGATAGCCCCCAAATGTTATGCCCAGATTGCAGGGACTCCCAAAAGACCACCACGGAGACCGAATTCCGCGTGTAAAAGCAAAGAGCCTTTATTTCAAGCTCCAGAGCTTGGTCCCTCTGACTGTCCAACACAGCGGTGAGAGCAGAGAGCCCTGAGCTCAGGTGGGGCAGAGTTTTTATCATGGTAGAGGTTGGGGTGAGGCAATTTCCAGGGTCCAGGACCCTGACTGGCTGTCCAGGGGTATCTGTAAAACAAAAATAGGTGTGTGCTATACTCAAGGACATCTGGCCACCTTATCTAATGGTTGGAATGTTTGGGATATCTGGTACTTCCTCACCCCTGGGTAGATCCCTGGGTGGTATCAGCTTAAGGCTTTTCCTGGGTCTGGGTGTTGCCTGCCAGTAAGCCTGTCACAGAAGCTGTGTCCAGGCCCCTAAGCCTGTCATGGCTGCTGTGTGGTCATGCTATTTGGGGGCCCTTCACATCAGGACTGTTTTCTTTGTTGTACAGAAGATGTTTAATTTCATGGACTCTCATTAGTCAAATCTTGGGGTTATTTCCTATGATATTTGAGTCGTTTTCAGAAAATCTTGCTTATGCTCGTGTCTTGAAATGTTTTCTTCTAGCAGTTTCAGAATTTCAGGTCTTCTATTAAGTTCTTTGCTCCATTATTTAAATTTTGCTTATTTTTCAAAAGTTTAAATCCAGGAGGGCTACAGCATCACGTGGATTCTGTGTGCAACGGCCTTTGAGGGAAGTTTGCTTTGGAATTTGGTTTAGTTACCTTTCTCCAGATTATTCTGGTTTTGTTTGGTTTGCCTCCAGAAATCCCTGTGTTGTTTCTTTTTTGTTTGTTCATTTTGTTTTTGTTTGTTTGTTTGTTTTTGCTTTATACACATTAGCACAGCTCTTGTCTGAGTAGATCTCAGGCATAAACACCTTCAATTTTAAGAAGAATTGGATGCTTTCTTTGGTTCTGGAGACCTCACTTACGGTAAAAATGCCCTTTCATCACAGCCTTCCAGACGTGTTTGCCTGTTAGACCTGCTCCCCGTAGGCCTCCCAGGTACCAAGATGGAGGAAAGAGCTGTTCCCGTTTTGAATGGATGTTTGCTTAGGATGAGAGATTCAGAATTTGATTTCTTCTTCTGTGTGTGGATGTACAGATTTCCAGGATCATCTGTTGGAAAATAATCACTGCTCCCTGCATGTTTTTGAAACCTCTGTGAATAAACAGGCGTCTGTACCTGAATGTGTCTGTTTCTGGGTGTTCTGCTCTGTTCCATTAGTGTACATTTCTGCTTTTGTGCTGTACTGCTACATTTTTCTTAAGGCAACTCTGAAGCATAATTTGACAACAGGTATATGAGGTGTCTAGTGTTGTTTTCTGCTTACGACTGGCTGTTCAAGGCATTGTACTTCCCCATGAGCTCTAGAATTGTTTTTTGTAGTTCTGTGAATAATGTCATTAGATTTTGACAATGGTTGCACTGAATCTGTAACCTGCATTCAGTAATTCAGCCATTATTATTGTTTTTTACAATATAAGTCTGCTAATGCATGAACATAGGAGGTCTTTCTTTGAGTGTCTTTAATTTCTTTCTTCAGCATTTTAAGGTTTTTTACTGTAGGTTACATTATTACCAAATATTTTATTTTGTTAAGCTATTATGGAATAAGATTAACAATTCCTTAGCTAAACCAGCCAGACAATTCAATTGAAATTTTTTTTTTTTTTTTTTTTTTGGTTTTTCGAGACAGGGTTTCTCTGTGTAGCTTTGCGCCTTTCCTGGAACTCGCTTGGGAGACCAGGCTGGCCTCGAACTCACAGAGATCCGCCTGCCTCTGCCTCCCGAGTGCTGGGATTAAAGGCGTGCGCCACCACCGCCCGGCCAATTGAAATTTTTAATTGAATAAATTCTTAAGTGCAGCACCCCCCCCGAAATTAAGTTAAGAGGAGATGAAACAACTTAAACAGGCCTATAGCAAGTAAGGAGGTTAACGCAATGGGAAAGAAAAACAGAAGAAAACAAAACAAACAAACAAAACCCAACCTCCCAATAAAGTAAACAGAGGACCAGTTAGGGTCACTGCTGAATTCAACACTGCGGTTTGAAAGAAAATGGTCCTCAGAGGGAGTGGCACTATTAGGAGGTGTGGCCTTGTTGGAGGAAGTGTGTCACTGTAGGGGTGGGCTTTGAGGTTTCATATGCTCAGGATGCCACGTAGTGTGTCAGTCTACTTACTGTTGCCTAAAGCCAAGATGTAGCACTCTCAGCTCCAGGACCACGGCTGCCTGCACGCTGCCATGCTCCTCGTTGTGATGATAGTGGACTGAACCTCAAACTGTAAGCGAGCCACCTCACTGAAATGTTTCCTTTATAAAAGTTGCCTTGGTCATGGTGTCTCCTCACAGTAATAAAAACTCTAAGACAAAATGTTTTCTTTGTGAGAGCTGCCATTGTCATGGTGTCTCTTCACAGCAATAAAAACCTCAACTAAGACACACACCAAGGCTAACACCAGTGTTCCTCAAACTGCTGTACAAACTAAAAGGGAAGGGACACTAACAGATGTGCTCTATTAAGCCAGTATTACTTGATATCAAATGAGGTAGAGCAACAATAAGGAAAGAAAACTGTAGACCAATTTTAATGGTCAATATAAATGCAAAATCTCTCAATTAAATTGGTTCAAACTGAATGACACCAAGATGGTTCAACATGCTCTGTACAATAAATATAGCATATACATAAGCTCAGGGACAGACATGACATGATCGTTTCAACAGGTGTAGAAAAGGTCTTCATCAGCGTTAAGCAACCCTGCTGTGGGATGGTCTGTATGTCAAATGTGTTGCTCTGATTGGTCAATAAATAAAACACTGATTGGCCAGTAGCCAGGCAGGAAGTATAGGCGGGACTAACAGAGAGGAGAATTGAGAGAACAGGAAGGCGGAGGGAGACACTGCCAGCCGCCGCCATGACAAGCAGCATGTGAAGATGCCGGTAAGTCACGAGCCACGTGGCAAGGAATAAATTTATAGAAATGGGTTAATTTAAGATGTAAGAACTAGATAGCTAGAAGCCTGAGCCATTAGGCCAAACAGTTTAAATAATATAAGCGCCTGTGTGTTTATTTTATAAGTGGGCTGTCGGACTGCCGGGGCTTGGTGGGACCCGGAGAGAAAACTCTCCAGCTACACAACCCTTCTTGATAAAAGCGCTGAAGAAACTAGGAATATATTTCAGCACAAGAAAGTCTATATATGAGAAGCTTTAGACCATATTATTCAAATTGTCTAAAACACTGAGAACATTTTTCCTAATATTAGGGACAAGCTAGGGTGTCCATTCTCTCTACTCATACTCAATACAGTGCTTGGAGTCTTAGATAGAGCAATAACACAGAGGAAGAAATAATAGGGATACAAATAGGAAAGGAAGAAGTCCAATTATCCCTATTTGTAGATGACAAGATCATACATTCAGAAGAACCTTATTCTTTTACCAGAAAACTCTTAGGTCTTATAGATAACTTAAGTAGCAGGACACTAAATCAGCAGAGGAAAATCAGTGGTTTTTCTAAATAGCAGTAATTCAATTGCCAGGAAAGAAATCAGGGGAAAATCTCATTCACAAAAATCCTTCTTTAAATTAATTGAGTTGTCTGCAGAGCTCTTCCAGCATTGTGGCCCCTCCACACTCACTTCTGTGTGCGCATTGTAATCAACAAATGTCTCTCCCTATATAGATAAGGATTTAAGCACTCTGTCACCTAAGTCTACATTTCAATCTCTACACTAGATTCTACGAGTGGAATCATATTCCATTGTACAGAAGGTGTGAGTCCAGCCTGTTTTCAGAACACACCTCCTGGGTTTAGGTCCCCAGAAAGTGGGTTTGGATCTGAGGTTGCCAGAGCAACAGAATGTCCATTAAGCAGACTGGAAGGGTCCTGAGTCATTGCTCTGAAGGATAGCACTACCTAGATTTAATGTATAAATAAAATAGATCCCTGGCATTCTAAAATGGTTTAGATAATAGTTCCTCCATAAGGCAGAGATGGATTGAAATTCAATACACTTCCACATGGCCATCATCTGCTGAAATGCTCCAGATACCTGCATGTCAGTCTTATAGCAGGTCTGAGAGCTGTAATCTAAAATTACATTCCTTTCTCTTTTGCTTTCTTTCTTCCTAGGCCTTCACTACAGATAAGTTGGAAAGACGATACATTTCCTCCCTCCAGTCAGCTGTCTGCTGTCTGCAACTGATACTATGCACAGCAGTACAGCATCTGTGTTTCAGGAAAACGATGTGTGAAAACAGTTTTCAAAATGCTCACTGTCTAGATAAAAAGAAAACTAAAAATATGTTTGGTTACCACTTGTAAAGCCTATTGAATTTGGCTGTGAATGAGAATCTAATTGTCATCCGTTTCTAGTGGAGTCTTCCTTGAACATTACACCCATCATAAAAATAAGTCAGCTGTAGCATAATATAATTCATGCAGAAATCATTAAAAAAAGATGTAACACAAATTCATAAATGGTCTTATTAATAAAAAAAAAAAACCTGGAACCAGATATTGGGGTGAAAGCTGAGAGATCAGAGGAATAGAATAAGCCAGCCACAAGTTCTTACTGCCCAGAAATCCTCAGCGCAAGAGAGCTACTTCCTGTATACTCACGCCTATATATATATATACCTTTCTGTGCCCTGCCATCTTACTTCCTCTCTCCACCCAGCTACATCACTTCCTCTTTCCTCCCAGCTCTATCACTTTCTGTCTGTCTGTACAGACCTCTAGATCTCTATGGTTAACTAGTGCTACCATGCCTGGATCTGTTCCCATTGTGGCCTCGGACTCACAGAGATCCAGATGGATCTCTGCCTCCTGAATGCTAGGATTAAAGATGTGTGCCACCACTGTCTTGCCTCTATGTCTAATCCAGTGGCTGGCTCTGTCCTCTGATCCCCAGATAAGTTTATTAGAGAACACAATATTTTGGGGTACACAATATATCATCACAAGAAATAACAATCAGCAGATTTTTTAATAATTTACATGTAGTCTTTTAAAATTATGTGTGTGCATATGTGTTTGTGGACATGTGCATGTGCGCACGTGTGTGTGTGTGTGTGTGTGTGTGTGTGTGTGTGTGTTGTTTATGTTCAGACACATGTGCTGTGAACTCCCTATAGAGGTGAGAGGACAACTGTGAAATCCATTCTTTCCTCCACCGTTACGTGAGTTATGGGGTTAAACTCAGCCAGGATTTCATGGAAGGAACCTGTGCTGGATGAACCACCTCACTAGCCCTACATTTCCTATTCTTTTTATTTATTTTTATTGTATGTGTCTCAATGTTTGTTCTGTCTGAATGTGTGTGCATGTGCACCATGTGGGGGAACTGGACAGCTGTGAGTCATCTTGTGGATGCTTGAAAATGAACCCAGATCCTCTCAAGAGCAGCAAGGGCTCTTAGCCACTAAGTCATCTCTTCAGCCTGCTGATGTTCCTTCTTGATAGCCCCTTTGAAGAAATAAGGAAAGCCACAGGTACATAAAATGTCATGCCTTGTTAGTAAAAACAGGGATATATTTACTGGAGTGTTACAGCTAGTTCTCTAGTTTTGAACAATGGTGATGGATTACTTTCCTGTTTTTCATTTATAATAAAAATTTCTTTATCACCCATGCTTGTTCCCAGGGGATTAGCATAAGCCTATTATACTCATAAGGCTGAATTTAAGGGCAGAAAGACCCATACAACTTAGACAGTCCAGACTTAGGCTGCACTTATTGACAAAAAATATATTCATCAGTCAATAGTGAGCACAAATATGATGTTTTTGTAAACTCAATAGCATTCATCATCAGCATCCCACTTGCTTCTGTGTGGTTTGAATGACCAGGACTTCTCTGAAGCGTTGGCTAGACTTTTTAATGATTTTCAATTTCTTTTCCATATGCAAATGCCAAAGGAACGAATCTATTCCAGTTGTTCAGATAAGGAAGTTTGCAGTTAATAAGGTATAAGGACAGAAAGATGCAAGATTAATAGAGCTCAAAGCACAGCTCCAATCAATATCTCTCCTAATCAAGTCTCATCTTCCTGACCCTAGACTCAATAAAGCTCAGTGCTCTCTATCCCTCGACTTCACGGGTCTGAGTTCACTAGCATCAGCCTCACTTCTACAGCTCTTCTTCTTTAGGTGCTTATTAATCAGGGGCTCATCAGGACTGCTTGAGTGTGTGTGTGTGTGTGTGTGTGTGTGTGTGTGTGTGTGTGTGTGTAGTGACAGCCACATGCTAGCTGAACTTGAGTCTGAAAGTGAAGTACAGGCCTTAACTTATTTTTTTTTTTGTGGGAGGGGTACTTTTTTTTATTTAGGCTACATGCTCCAGGCTGATGCCCAAAACTTATTTGTAAAATCTAATGAATAGTTTATTGTGCTTCCAAGTTCTGTGGGGAACAGCACTTACTGTCTTGGAATTCTTCTGAGTATCTTTGATGTCTGGGATTTGGGCTCAGACTATTAGGAGTGTCTCAAGGAGCTGGGGCCTGGAGTCATCTGGAGGTGTCTTTACGGACCATTCTAATATTAATAATTAGGCTGGGGTGATATCAAGGCCCTGCTCAGTTGGACCTCAGTCAGACACCTACTTACACATTCCTTTCCGTATAGCTTGGGCTTTCTTAGAGTATGGTAGCTCAAAATCAAAATTCCTCTGTTTCTGACTACTAGAACTAGTAAATACTGCACTGGGAAGGTGCAGCTGTTAGGCCTTTTATGCACCCTGCCTCAGAAAGCACAGTCTTTGAAGAATGAAGAGAACCTGAATGAAAAATGACAATTTATCTGTGGCTGTGGCAACAGTTTGAAGTTAACCATGCTCTAAATGATTCCACCGTACAGCCAGAGTTGAGACCAGCCAAACTCATACTTTGTAAACACTAGATACAGAGCCGGGCTGGAGTTGCAACGTGGAAACACCAGGACACGAAACGCCGGAAAGCAAATGGCTAGGATCCCCGGAAGAAGAGCAGGCTATCTCCCTGCATTTTTTCTGTGATGCGCCTGGCTTGCCTCACCCCACACCTGATAGTGCCACCACGTGTAAACATCAGAACTATGAGCTAAGTACCACCAAGATGATCATTTTACCGATTAGTAAAACTGGAGTTTAAAGAGTTAGCGATTCGCTGGGTCATAAGATGACAAAGTAACTTAAGCAGGCTTGGGCAGATCGCCAAACCCAGTGCCTTAATTCCAAACTGAACTATTCATCCCTTTCTGAGAGGAATCCAGGAACGGGGGACGGGGGTGTCAAGCAGAGTCCTGCTTCCACCACTTAGATTCCTTCTCTCCACTCATGCCCCCGCTCCCCGCTCCCCGCCCCAGAGGTTGTGACCTGGCCCCTTGCCTATTCAGGACAAAGCCTTGTCTGGTCTGTCCTGCAAGGTGTCCTGTGGTGGGCAGGGTCCCAGAGGGTTACCTCTAGCATGAGGCTAAGGGCGTGCCAGAGCCAGGAAATGCTCCCAGGCAAGGGGAGCTACGTTGTTGCTAAGTGCAGGGATGAGTCGGATCCCCAGTGAGACGCAGTCAGCTCCTGGGAAGGGGGCGGTGAGAGCCAGCGTGCTGAAGCCGAGAGGCGGGAGAGGGAGGAGAGTCCGCGCTGAGCGAGCGGAGGGAGGCGCGCGCCCAGCGAACACCCACTCGCATCGGAGCGCGGGGAGGCAGCAGCTGAGACAGCACCAGGTCTGAGGCGCTGCATCCCGCCCAGTCGGTCTCCGCCCGTCGGCTTCGGCTTCGGGGCTCCAAAGGATGGAGGATTCCCGGGAGACATCGCCGTCCTCCAACAACTCCTCTGAAGAGCTCAGCTCTGCCCTGCAGCTGTCCAAGGGCATGTCCATCTTCCTCGACGTAAGTATAGACGAAGGAGTTATGTGGGCACCTTAGGCATCACCCCCCTGTGAGAGAGGAGGGGTCGGGCGCAGCCCGGGGCTGCTGGTGTTATAAGCTCAGACCTCCACCCAAACTACCTCCTGTCCGTTGTCCTCACCTCAGCCCAGAGGACCCTAGGCAAGTGTCAGAGAAAGGACCGCCACCCAACTTGTAAAAAGAGCTGTCCCAGACTTGCAGCTTTGATTACAAGCGTTATGGGAGACCAAAAAGTTCGACTTCCCAGCAGCCTAGGCTTCTGCCAGGGATGGAAACAGGAATCTCCATTGGGCAGTATAGGTCTTGATTCCGGGCTCATCCCTGCTGCCCAGTTTGCTGATAGGCACCCCCACTTGTGCTGGGGAGCGCTGATGGAAGCCTTAGAAATTGTGATGCCCCTCCAACCTCTCCCAGCTGCCTCCAAAAACAATTTCTTTGAACATATTTGCTTTTCGTTTTACAACGGTAGCCAAGGTCTCTTTTATGGTGATGATTCTTTTCCTTTTGATGCCCCTTCCGTTCCCCATTATTCTCTTCCCCTGAGCCTAAATTGTAATTGCTATCATTGCGTTCTCCTCTAGCTTTGGATTGTTTTCCCTTTGGTCCCATTCCTTGCTTGGGAACTGACTTCCTTCCTCC
>CABHPP010136129.1:14780-43098 GCA_902168425.1 Peromyscus attwateri | reverse complement strand
TCCATGCACGCTTATCTCACCAAGTCACAAGAGTGGGCATTCGGTCTACTATGTTTACTCTTACATTTCTAGGGCCGGGGCCTATAGTAGGTGCAAAAACAGATAATTCTTAAGAAAACAATCTCACAGTCTAAATATGTTATGAAAGAAAAAGCTATGTTTAAAAGAGTCCTATACTTACAGAAATAACTATTAGCAATGTATAGCTATTGATGACAAGTTCCTAAAGTGGGGCCCATGAGGTGGCTCAGTGGGTAAAGGCATGTGCCACCAACCAGGCAGGCCTGATGATCTAAGTTCAATCCCTCTGAGCCCATGTAAAGCTTGAGGAGAGAACAGAGAACTGTTGCCTGTCTGCTAACATTCAGATATGCACCACGGCATCCTCTCTCTCTCTCTCTCTCTCTCTCTCTCTCTCTCTCTCTCTCTCTCACACACACACACACACACACACACACACACACACACACACACACACACACACTAATAATAAATAATCTCTTTAAGTTCCTACAGAGAAAAGAATAGAAAGTGCCAGCATATTTGGAGGGTAGAAGAAGGGAGAAAAGGATACTTGGTGTTATTTTTCATTTAAAACTCTGGCTGTCTGATAGAACTAAAAGCAAAGTCACCAGCATTGTGCATACACTCTCTGCCTGTGCATCTCTGGAAGCTATAACAGAAGCTGCTTTATTAGGGACTTATTTCTCACTGCATCGTCCTCAATGGAATTTGAATTTTTCATGCATACAATTATCATTTTAAGTGGTCAAAGGCAGAGTCTCTAAACCACTGTTCCTGGAGTTGTAAAATGGAGGAACTTCCTCAAGATGGGTGAATGCTGAGCCAGCCCCTGAGGAGGAGCACATGGCTACAAAGGGAAATGCAGGCACCACAACTAGGTCAAAAGTAGTTCTGGCTGGTGCAAATTTTCATGAATTCAGACTTTGTCTCCAAGTCAATGCCAAGGTCTTTTCAAAGAAACCCATTAACTAAAATTATCAAAATATTATGTTGTATTTTCCTGGAAGAAAGTGCAAAGCCCTCTGATTTGCCTATAAAGCCCCCTTTCCACCTGCTTTTTAGTACTTTGATGTTCACTCTCAGAAAATAATTTTCAGAGTTATCTCCTATTAGGACAGTGGTTCTCATCTTGTGGGTTACAATCCCTTTGGGGTTCAAACGATGCTTTCACAGGGGTCACATACCCGATATCCTGCATATCAGATATTTACATTACAATTCATAACAGTACCAAAATTACAGTTATGAAGTAGTAACGAAACAATTTTGTGGTGGTGGTGGGTTGGTCACCACCACATGAGAACCTGTATTAAAGGGTCACAGCATTAGGAAGGTTGAGAACCATTGTATTAAGAGATTATTTACTGCCTCAAGCTCATCTGTCCCAAATTTTAAAAATACTACAGTGATACATATAGCTATATTCTTCAAAAGATCCCCAAGGCTCCTGCCACTTTCAGACCCTAACATGATACATACATGAGCCTTAGGTAAAGTTTGCGTATCCCATCTCTGTGAGGGTCACTTTCTGAACCACTTACCACTGGAAGAATTTACAGCTGAGCAAAGGCAGGCACTAGCAGTAATTTGGAATTCTTCAGAGAATTCAGCTCTTTGGAGCTGGTGATAATGTTGCTTCAGCAAAGACCTAAAAGCCATGGCTTTTAATCCTGTGGTTATTCCGATAAATATCAGCTCTTGCTGAGGGAGAACTCACTCAACAGCTGATAGGCGGAGGGGGAAGTGACAGACTCAGGGATGAGATTGAGATTCCTTGCTCCCTCCGTTATCAGGAAAAGAGATATGAGTAACAAAAGCCAGTCTTTGAAGTTGGGAATTAATTAATGCCTCAAAAGCTAAATAAAACGGGCAAAGGCAAGTGTTTCTTCACTGTACATCCCTAAAGAATACAGAAAAAAAAATGTGATTTTTCTCCATATGTTTTGCTCAACAGCTTGTAAGAGGAGAGAGTTTTGAATCTTTTCATTTATTTATTTTTAGCCTTGGCTGTCTGAGAACTAGCTCTGTAGACCAGGCTGGCCTGGAATTCACAGAAATCCACCTCCCTCTGCCTCCCAAGTGCTAAGATCAACGGCGTGCAGCACCAATGCCCAGAAAGGGAGTTTTGAATCTTAATAATAATATTTTTCAAGGATAATTCATGACAAATAGAAATCACCTGGTCCAAAAACAGTGTTGAGAGAGCTCTCAATATGTGACTCTATGAATAAGGTAGTAAGGGTGCCATGGCAGTGCAAGCCAACTTCATTCTGATCACAGACGGAGTTCTATAGGACTATAGATACTGGCCAGGAAAGCAGGGAAAGGGAAAGGGATGGGGGCAAAGGTTCAAATCCAGAGGTGGGACAAACACAGCCGAGGCAAACCATTCCTTCCCTCAGAATGAGAACGTCTTAAAACCTGCCCCAAAGTATCAGTTGTTCCAGAGTTAAAGACATGACAGCTAAACCTGTGACAGAGAGCATTAAAAAAAAAAAAAAGAATTATTCCTCCTAAAAGACCTTTAACGTAATATTAGAGACATCTAATAAAGTAATTTAGTGCCGTAATAACTTCTAGTTTTGTTTTGTTTTTTTTTCAATGAAATGCAGTCAGGTAAAATTTCAAGTTGTGGGATGGAGAGTTGAGGAAGGCAATTTCCAGCATATTCTTCAGGGGCTCCACATGCTCACACAAGTGCAGACCTGTGTCTGCATAAGCAAATGTGCATCAAGGGGCACACAAGACTCAGAGAATGGGAAGCAGGGCCCTTCCACAGGCGAGCACAAATACTGCTATTGTGCCCTGTTCTCCTTCTCCAGATGGGTCCCCTCTGCAGAAAAGACATTCCAATGAACTCCCAATACAAAGGCAGTTTGCTAGTTACAAGGAGACCTTTGTCTGAATCCCCACAAGTGACAGGGTCAATCTCAGCCAATCTTGACATTTCCATGGAACCTTTCCACAAAGTTTTTTTGGAAGCCCAAGTCATTTCCCCGAAACCTTTTGGAAATCCAAAGAAAACACTGTGAAGATAAAGGCCCTGTTAAGATCCATACCTAAAGACATTCGCTAAACATATGAGCCACTCAGAATATTCTCCTAGACATACAATGATTTAATCCAGATCCTGGAAAATTGTAGAGAATGGTAATAATATGCTGAGTTGATACTTAAGATATTATTCATCTCTCCTCCTAGAATACAGAAAAAGAATCTTTAAATTTTTAAGGGAAATTGTATTTTCACAGATTTTTACACAAAGCTGAGATCTTAAAAAATTAAAATAAAATTTGACCACGGATTGCTCAATATTTACATTACCACTTAAGAGTTAAAGAATCCATTCACTTAAATCCTGGGCGGCTTTCAAACTTTTCTACTAAAGTTTATTTTGGAAATATATTTTTCATACTGAGTATCAGAAAATTATAGATGTGAATTAAGTCCTCACTTTCCAAACATACATTTTTCTTTTCTTCCTCCACTCAGTGGTGAAGAAGTTGAAGGAATTTAACATAAGCTATTGAGATGCCTTTTTAATACAGTGAACTACAAACTGCCAGACACTTGTACCATCTATTTGCTTATGTTCAGATTATACTATAGCATTGCAATGGGGCGGGACCACATTCCAAGACAGTTTATAGTAAAGACAATGGACAACCACCCTTGCTTACAGTGGCCATGAGGATATAACAGGGTAATGAAACCAGCATGTCACAGAGCACACAATGCCTTGGCTTGTAAGGTCTACATATTTGAAGAGGTCAAAGCCATTCAGATATAAGAAAAGCATTTACAATTCTCCACTGGAGGATGAAAGCCAAAAAGAGCAAATTATAGTGATTTTCCGTGTGTGTGTGTGTGTGTGTGTGTGTGTGTGTGTGTGTGTGTGTTCCCTTGAACCCTAAATGGAACTTTAGTTCTTTTTTCAAAAAAATAATTTATTTTTATTTCATGAGCAGTGATTGGTGTTTTGCCTGCATGTATGTCTGTGTGAGGGTGTCAGATCCCCTGGAATTGGAGTTACAGACAGTTGTGAGCTGCCATGTGGGTGCTGGGAATTTAACCCCGGTCCTTTGGAAGAGCAGCTACTGCTTTCAACCGCTGAGCCATCTCTCCAGTCCCTGAACTTCAGTTCTTTAGACTAAACTGTTTCGTTTTTTGAGACAGGCTTTCTCTCTACAGCCCTGGCTGTCCTGGAACTTGCTCTGTAGATCAGGCTGGCCTCAGACTCAGAGATCCGTCTGTCTGCCTCTACCTCGCGAGTGCTGGGATTACGAGCGTGTGCCACCATGATTCAGCCAGACAAAATTCTTACCTTCTACACATGTTATTTTTGATAGGTTGTCCAGGGTAAACATATCTTAAGAATCAAAAACCTCACTTTTTTAAAAAATAAAATTTAAGCAATGAGTTTAAATAGATTCACATAATTAGTTTGGGCTCAACATCTTTACTTGGAAACAGAAAATGATAGTACTTGATAGTATTCTAAAAGGATCCAGTCAGAAAAAACTACTGGTGTTGGGATATGGAAAACTCACACTTCGATGCTTACAATGAACACACAACAGTTTAGAAGCAAACAACTAGAACACAACAGCTTGCCTTTGCAACTTCATTTACCCACCATCCCTGTTGTGTTTAAACCAAGTGCTAGATTTAACTTGGCTAGACCATCAAGTTTACATTAAGATCTTTTCCATTGCCAAAAAAAACTGGGTGGTCTTGCTTGCTTTAGTCACAACTGGCGGAGTCAAATAAAAAAAAATCTATGAAATGGTTCAAAATCCACAGCTGCAAATGGAAGGCAGATGAAATACTGCAACTAAACCCCAGCCATTGTTTCTTTTTCCATAGATTTCTCCTCCAGTTTAAGGTTGGTCTCGGTGAAACTAAATTGCTAACAGTGTAGTGGGCTCCAACTGGTATCTTTATCTGAACTTAAATCTCTGTGTGACAACTCAGAACTCATGGGCTTATGCAGGCAATGCATAAAGGTGAAGGGGAGGTTGGCAGCCGGAGCATGCCAGGGCCTTTGCCAAACATTGGTATGAAGACCTCACCATTTACATGGAAAACACCAGGTTTTAGTTGCCAACTAAATCCTAGTTAATGTATCCTGTATGATTACAATAGCCTCCATTTGCTTTAGCTTTGATCATATGCTGTGACCCATCACCACTGTCCTAGGTTCAGATCTCTGTTGCTGTGATAAAATACTGACTAAACCAACTCGGGGAAGGAAAGGGTTTATTGGCTTACACATCCACATCACAGTCCATCACTGAGGGAAATCAGGGCAGGAATCTGTGGACAGGAGCTGAAGCAGAGGCCATGAAGGAACACTGTTTTTGGATGACTTGGACTGCTTATACAACCCTGCCTCAGGGTGGCCCTGACCACATATATGACCACATAAATGACCATCCCATATAGATTATTAGTCAAGAAAATATCCCACAGATATGCTCACAGGCCAATGTTATGGAGGCAATTCCTCAGTTAAGGTTCTCTCTTCCAGATGACTCTAGTTTAAGCCTACTCTTAAGCCTTGGTCTTGACCAACGCTAGCAGAGGCAATTAAATAGAGACTATTTAAGCTGGAAAAACAAAATCCAGACATATTTAGGATACCTCCATGGGCAAGGATGCTTCCCTCCAAGACTGGTGACCTGAGTCCCTGAGTTCCATCCCTTGAAGGAAAGAAGAGACTCCTATACAAGTTGTTCTCTGACCTCCATACACAAGCTGTGGCATGCATACCCACCCACACACACATACACATGCCTCCCACACTACTAAATAAATGTTTGAAAGTATTTAAAAATATTTGAAAAGGAATTGTTGTATGATTGCTTACATGGTGTTGTCCTAAAGACTTTGCATGTAATTTTTAATTATCAAAACAATTCACAGAAGGTTAAGGATACAGTTTTTCTTGTAGAAGAGGGGGGAACCTTTTTAGAATTTAGAATCAGTAAGCCCTTGCCTAACATTTTACTAAAATGAATGTATCTTTGAAATTTGAGGGTTACATGTAGGAACTATAATTTTCAACATGCTGCTTCCTGCAAATACTGATAATAGTAATAATATATTTGAACATAAATACTATTGAAGTTTGTAGAATGGTATCAAACCTATATTATGCTAATTATGACTTGACAAAAAAGGGGGGGCGGGTCAAGGGTCCACAGGTACCCGGCTAGAGGTGCCCTAGGAGAAGAACGGAAGTAAAATGCTCCAAGTGTCCACTGTCATAAGATCCTAAGTCCACTCCTGGGCCTGCGTCATCCATCCCCGTGTTCACCTATTTTTTTCCTTGTCATTGAGGTCCAGAGGAGCATCATCCAGACATGCAGAATCAAAGATGGGTCCAAGGTGTGACCACTTCTTAGTCTTTCAGGAAGTTCCCATCTTCAGTCACTTACACTTTCACCTCAACTTCCCCTACTTCTGTCCTTTTCAGAGGAAAGCGTACTAAATGTGAGTAGGCCTCAAGAGGATTATTCTGGCTTTAGGGCTGGCTATTTCTCGGCTTCTTTTACTGCCAATTTCAATTTAAACTTTTTGAGTTGCCTGAAATAGTTTCTGAGCATCCAGCTTGGCCCAAAATACCACTGCTGGTGCCCGTCCCAGTGAGTTTGCTAGTTGATGGCCCACACCATCTTCACCAGGATTTCAGAATGAGTATGTGTTTCCAGTTACCCATTTCTACTCAGCAGCATCTGCTGGTCAGTTTTGCAAACCCTCAGCTCTCTCCACCCGGTTTCAAATTCTTAACTAGAGGAACTGCATCCATGGAGACTTGAGTAGCCCTTATTTTTCTGCTTGAGATAACTACTTATTTCTTCTGTTGTCACTTCCCACACATTTGTGTGAGAGGCTTGCAGAGAATTTCAAATAAACTCCTTGGGCATCTGTCTCCAGGTGGGGAAAAAGCCAATAAAGGTCACAAAGAATGGCTTCTATGCTTCTGTCTGTGAAGTGTCTGCTGGAGAAATTGGTTTTAGGAAAGAAAAGGAAAGGAAAACACAGTTTATCTGTTTACTAAAGGCAAGCAGAGCAATGGGCTTCTTTTTCAAAGAGTCTCTGGTAAATTATATTACATGTTGAGTAAAGAAGGAACATTTGCTAACAAGGAATTCCAGAACAGCCATTACTTCAGGGCAAAAATTAAACAGGTCCCTTGATCTAAAGAGTTCTGTATTCTCTGGCCTAGTTGCATTTAATGTGCTTTTCTTTTAGAAGTTAGCTGTATGAATCAGATAAAAGGGTGAAATGCTAATATTAATGCCATTAAAGACTTTGGGAGGTTTACTGTTATTTGGTTAATGCACTAAAGTTTAGAATTTTAATACCAAATAGAAAACATATTTCAGAGTACACACAGGCTGTGTCATTATTTGAACAAAATGCCATTTTTGGTACTATTAAGCAATTTCATAAGGCATGTGTACTTAACAACAGTATTTAATGTCCCTTGATATCTTAATTTTAATATAACTTAATTTAAATGGACAAGCAAATCAGGTAAGTATTGTTTTGTGTGTTTACTGTTATCATAGTTTACTCCCTAAACGAAGTGGGAACTAGAAGAGTTGGGGTCAGCTGTTCATATATGCCAGGAAAAAATCATCTCCCCAGGACACAAAAGCACACTGAAGGGCATTCTGACGGCACACTGCAGGAGACAGGCACAGTTTTTGCTTCATATGGCTTTCCGAAAAAATCGGATGTTTCAATTTCTTTAATGGGGAAAAAAAGAAATAGCTTTTTCCACTTACAAAGCTCTTCCACTACCTATTTTACAGGATGCAAATAATTGCACACAATGACATAATGTTGAAAATGAAAGCACAGAATTGGAGGTAAAAATATATTACATATAAAACATCAAAGAATCGTCTAATTTTCACTTTGCAGAAAACTTTCTAACACAATTAGCCTTTGTTTAGACCTTATAGTTTCTGACCAAAAATGGGTGGCTAATACTTAGCAGCAAATGAGTGAATTTCCTTTGCTGACAGTATCAATCTTTAATAGGGAAGTATTTTAAATTCTTAATTAGAATTGGACATATTCTACTGCAAACTGACATAAAGCAATAACACTTACCATTAATACAGCAATATTATATGTACATTATTCTAAATGGACACCCAAACAAGAATTAAAGGGAAACAAACGGGCAAAGCACATGCCATGTGTAGTTTCTATTTATGACACAAATCTATTTTTTTTTAATTGAAGAATATATCAAATATTTCTATTTTCATTTTTCATATCAGGCTTTTAGAACATCATTGATCCTTGAAAAAGAAAAAGACCATGAGTCAAGTTATCTCACAAATTTGAAACACAGGCAAGAGGTTCACTCAGTTAAGGTGCAAGTAAGTAGATCCAGGGTTGAGAGTCAGACTGCCACAGACTGGCCCAGAGCCATCCTGGTACCACACCTTTCTAGACTTTTCTCTAGTCATCCTATGAAAACAAAGTGGCATTCCTTCTAGGAGAGATCACATAGAGAGTCAACAGGAGGCTAGCTTTCCCTCCATATAGACTTTTAACAAAGAGTTAGAAAGCAGACAGTTGGCAGGCCCATAGCACCAAGAAAGATGCTATCAATAAATAAATTCACTAGGGCCAAAGGATCGGAAGTCGGTACCCACTATGTAGTTCTTATACTACCTAGTATAGTATAAGATTCCCACCACAGCCTCCTCAAGTGTTTCTGGGTCAAAATGCTGATATTCATCTTTGTAACTCCATCTATAAATTTCAAGGCGGGAATTCACATTTGTGCAGTATTATTACCAATTGTACCCAGACCCCATCTACTAATGGCAAGTCACAGGATTACTCAAAAATACATTTCCTTGGAGGTATATGGTTTCATCATCACCACTTTAAAAACCTCTGCTATAAGATTAATAAGTTATTTAAACCCACAGTGATAGGAACCACCTTTGTGACTCAATTCTACAGTGCCATTCAAGAATTCTTTAGAGCGGTTTCTTTTCTTTCTTTTTTTTATTTGCTTGTTTGTATTTGTTTTGTTTCTTTGGGACAGGGTCTCACTATGTAGCTCTTAGAACTCACTCACTATGTAGACGAGGCTGGTCTCGAACTGAACTCACAGAGATTTTCCTGCCTCTGCATCCTGAGTACTGGCATTAAGGAAACTCCTTTCAACTAGACACCTCATCATGTGCCACATTTCCATGTTTAACATGTCCCATACAGGAATCTTTTCTCTTTTACTAAGTTCCAATGTTATAGAAGCTCCAGCCATAGTTAGCCAGGCAAAAACCTAGGAAGCAAATGAAGCTTTGCTCTTTCTACCAAGTCCTCAAGAATCCACATTCTAAACACCTTTTGAGTTCTTCCTCTTTCTGTTTTATCACATTCCCACCATGGTTGACTATGTTACTGATGCTTCAAGTCTCTCACCATAGGCTGTTTCTCTCTACAGCAGGTTCTACATAGTTCTTTCCAACACAAACATTTAGCCCCCTATACAAATGCTAAGTATGAAATTCCTCAACAAACAGTAGAAACTCAGCCTCCTCTCCTTTGACCTCACCATTGCCCTCTGAGCCCATGACCTCTATTGTGACCCAAACATTCCCATTTCCAGGCATGTGTTAGGCTTTGGGGTGCCTCAGCACACATGCTAGAGTTGTTCTAGAGCCCCACAATACCAGCATCCACAAGGCAGACACTGGCTAAAATGTGGTGTAGCCCTTAGCCTAGCAGAACAGGAGACTCTGTAAGAGTGACTGAAAAGAGAGATTTGTCACATAGAAGAGAATCTAAAAGGGACACACCACTGACAGGTGCCTATGCATACACTTAAAATCAGAATGGTCTTTGTCCTTGCTGCCTGTGTGCAAATAATGCTCTCTCACACGGAAGGGCCTCCTGGTGTTTAATCAGCAAACAGAGGAGCCTGAGGTGCCATAAAGGGTACCAGATGCCACACTGTCAACCTGGATGTCAACAATGTTCTGACCTCATTCTACACTAAATATGCTATCACCTACGGCTATCTATTTCATTACATAAAAGAACAATCATGCTGATAGGTGTTGCTGTATCCACAATGCTCTGCTTCATCAGCACTGTCCATTGTTGGTAATGAGCATTTATCTGGGGTTTTACATTTTCTTACACTGGAGACCCTTTCATGAGTGCCATGTTTAAGATCTTAAGAGTCACTCCTGATGTTCATCAAGTGATTGCTGCATCACAAAGGCCCGGCAAGTCTTTTAAGCATGTTCCTTTTTTAAAAGGCTATCTATGAAATGACATTCCAAATTTAATCAAATAAATGTTTGTAATTGGAATTATTGTAATATAAATGCAGGGTTATCAAGCAGAAGGGGCTCAGTTGAAATTTGACAGATCACACAACATGGGCAGCTATCCAAATCAGAGTACTGTGTTCCAAGGGAAACAAAGTAGATATGTGACTAATGAAAGTACATCTGGTTTTATTTTTGTAATGAAAGCTGAGAAGTTCTACAGTTAGGTTTTTTTTAATGTTTTTTAATGTTTTATTTTAGATTTATTTATTTTGTGTGTATGAGTGTTGTGCCTGCATGTGCACACGGAAGTCAGTAGAGGGTGTTACACCCTCTGGAACTGAAGTTATGGGTGGTTGTAAACTACCATGTAGATGCCAGGAATTGAACCTGGGTTCTCGGCAAGAGTAAAAAGTTATCTCATCTCCTGAGCCATCTCTCCAGACCCTACAGTTTAATTTTTGTTAAATAAAATTAAAGTATTAATGTTCAGAATAGCTATGTACTATGTGTTATTACAGATATCAAAGCCTTCTAATAAATTAATGAAATATTTAAACTGTGAATGATTAAAATTAAAATGGAATTTTAATCCATAATTCAACAAGCTGACTTATTTCAGGTTTAATTAGATACAGACTTGTTAGCCATGAATTTGTTCAATGTCTCTATTGTATTTTAGGTGCACATTTCAGACCACTTGTTTCGTTTATCCTTTTATGGGCTTCTGTGTCTCACTATTTAAATGTGATATGAGTTATACGAGGATAAACTACAAAAATTAAAGAAACAATTCTATTAGACAAAGGTAATTACTCTTTATGTTTTCTATTTTTTATTTTGAGACAGGTCTCGTGTAGCTCAAGGTAGCCTCAAGTTAAAGATGTAGTCGATGATAAAGTTAACTCTTGTTGCCCCCTCTTGAAAGGTGGATTGCAGGATTGGGCCACCATACCCAGGTTATGTGTTACTTGGAATGAATGGGCCCAGTGTCTCATGCATGCCAGGTATCAACTGAGCTATAACCCCAGTGTATCTTTTATGTTCTGATAAGTTTTACCTTTCAAATAATTAAAATCTAACAATTTAAAAATTCTTCTCTTTGGATCTTTATTCTCTGAATATATTATGAAAAAAATAATTTTTAAAACATTCTTCTAAAGTTTTTTAATTGATTGTGTAATTATTCCCATTATAGACCTATAACTCAATTAAACTCACATTACTGAATTCAGCAATCTTTCAAGAAAATTTTGACTTCCAGATTCCTTTTTTGATTGCTTGTGTTAAATGTTACCCACAAAACTGCACTGTGGTGCACCACAGAACTTTTGGTCAACAATAGACAATGCAAAAGATGGTAGTCTCATAAAAAATAATGAAACTAAACAATGTCTAGTGTCTAACCACTTTATAGTGGCCATGTGGTCGTAGAACAATGCTTTACTCGTGTTTGTGGTGACATTGCTATAAACAATCCTAAGGTGCTGCCATCTGTACAAAAGCAGAGTAAGAACAGACATTTGACAGTGACAAAACTATGTCAGCAGTTCATGCATTTCCTTGTTATACTTTTATCACCAAATTACACTTCTTTTACTTAAAGAACAAAAGCTTATAAAGTCATATGGCATGTTACACTGGCAGCAGCATCTGGTATCACGTATTTCCTGTGTCCTATTTTTTCTTATGCTTACTTAATTCTGTTTTGTTCGTGACTCTAGGAGAAATAGCCAATATCATCTACATTACAATATCACTTAGGTGTGTAGTAGGCTACACCATCTAGGTTTGTGCAAGTGCACATCAATCTAAGGCATTTTCACAATGACAAACATCCCCCCTCTCCCAGTGATGGATTTCTCACATCTTATCCTGTGAGCAACATGCGAGTTCACACTAACGCTCTCGTTATTACCCTAAGGCTTCAATATCCTATGTTCATTACTGAGAACAGTCTACTTACTGTGCTGAAAAATACCATTAGTTACCAGTTGGACTATAGTATGTTCCAGAATGTTTTAATTAAAAAAAAAAGTTTAAGAGAAATGCTAAAACTACATTGAGATAACACTCCTTGCTTAACAGAATGACAAAAATCTAAAGATTTGTTGACAGGCTGCTGGAAAGGCTGTGGGGGTGCGAGGAGTTGTCCGTTCTTAGTGGTAATGCAAGATGGTTCAAATACTTTGAGGGGAATTTAGCAATACAGTACAAAAGTGCATACGCATTCACCCTTTGATACTGCAATTCCTCCTCAAATTTTTTCCAAAGATAAAATAACTAAAACACAACAAAGCATATGTACAAAGGGCAATAGTGAGGCTGAAAAAAAAGCCTATGTCCATAAACAGAGGGCTACATGAGTAAGCCATGACACAGCCTCTCAATGGAGAAGCAGGTAGGCAGAAATGAGAATAGATGTCTTTATAAATGACTAGGGCACAACCTCTAGTCCATCTCATTATGTGAAAAAAGGAAGATTGAGTCAAGTGTAAGGAATATGCTTGTAGTATCTATGGGAAGAGACAGAATGTGTGTGTGTGTGTGTGTGTGTGTGTTTATATGTGTACACACACATTTACATTAAAAGCAAAGATAAACAGTAACTTTTGAGAGGAGGGTAGTGAAATGGCTCAACAGTTAAGGGGACCTGCTACCAACCCTGACAACCCAGGTTCAATTCTCTGAACTCACAAGGTAGAAGAAGAAAACTAACTCCTGCAGGTTGTTCTCTGACACACACATTATGGCACACTGTACCCCTACCCCAAATAAATGTAATAAAACTCAGTAATTTTTAAAATTTAACCATACAAGGAGGGAGCAGGTGGTTGGGACAATGACAGAGAAGCTGAGCTTCTTGGTTTGATAAAACTGTGTAAGCTTTATGGAGCTTAAACAGACATATAAAAATTGCACATTTAATGCATGTATTTTGATGAGCTTGGCGTACCTACAGGCTTTTTTGAGTATATCTTGTTTCATAGATTTGAATTTGGACCTTTTGTTTTTTGGTTATCTACTGAAAGTCAAAAGCCATCTAGCAATGAGCACCTCCTGAATTCTTCAAAAACACCAAAAGACACTAAGGCTCTTAGGGCAAACAGCTGAGTCCATATCTAGAGCGAGAATTATAGACCATGATCCTGAAGTACTCTATAGCAAGAAGATGGCCAAAGGTTAGTAAGACTAAAAAGAGAAAAACCTGGACATCAACAAAGAGAGGAAGTACATCACAGGTACTCTAATAGACAGATGTGCATTTTCCTTATAGAAATATCCATTACTGGATAAATAAAGTGCGGTGGATTAGAGGAACAGCATCTGCAGTCCTTACTGAACTGACAGATCTGAGAAGGATCATCAGCCCCATGCTCTGCTCCCTGAAAACTGCTGCCCAATTGGTAAGTTGGTGCCTTAATTGCAATAAAAAAGTATTTTTAAAAGGAGAGATACTTTTAATTACAGAAGTGTAATGGCTTGTAAAATTTAGGTGAAAGGGTTAAGGGGAAGAATGTTTACCCACAGAGTGTTACCATTTAAATAAAAATGAGAAAAAAGTATATTTCCTCACATAAATCATAATCTATTTTGAAAGATGCATAAGGAAGAAATGTTTGCTCTAGCTGCTTTCCAGGTGGCCAGCAAGCAGTACATAAAGAGAATTCTTACCATATAACCCTTTGTGACATCAGCATTTAAAAAAAATGAATCTATTACACATATATCTGTACACACATTAAAAAATAAAATAGGATAAAATTATAAACAAAATTTCATTATTAAACATTGAGGTATTTATCCATCAAATATCATATGTGTATACGTGGAAATACTTAAATGAAAAAAAAACAAATCTAGAAAAAATGTTGAATATAAGTTTTGAATGTATGGAAATGTACTACATAAATGTATCAACTTCTCAGGACAAAACTCAAAGTAACATAATTAAAAACACTGTTACAGTCTACCCAACTATGTGTACAGAAGATAAAAGCTTGAAGCCTGTCCTTTTTTACTAAAATAGACAAGTGTCACAGCCTGGCCCAGAGCAGGCTCCTGCTCCTGTAAACAAAGAAACAAAGGAACAGATGCAGGGAAGGAGAAGGGCTGGGGAGACCTGAGATAGGTCCTTGCTGAGACCAGGGGCAAACACAGATGCTCAACATCTAAATCACCAGCTCACAGCACATCCTGAAACTGACTTCACGGGTGAAGACACCAGCTAGTTGTGTGGAGAGAGATTTCCTAACCCCAGCCACTCCTCTGTCAGAGGACACCGTGTCCCTGGTAAGGACTGTCCCAGACTGGCCACAGGCAAACTGAAGAGTACTTACTTTTTGCTGGCCTCACAGACATCTGTAATGTTGGAGAAAAGGTGATGCCTCTCGGTTTTAGTCATTGTGTCGCTCAATTCTTTAGACTCTTTAAACATCCGTATCAAGATCTCCAAGCTGAGTAAGTATGAGTGCTCAGAGGATATGACTTCAAAGATGGCCTGGCAAAGTGAAAAAAATAAATACTTTGTTAATTACTTTAATTGAAGAATTAAATACAACGTTCACTGTTGTCTATAATAATGACATGGGAAATGCATCGCCAAACCACTGTCTTTATGGAAGGCATGTGTACGTAAACTGAGAACTGTCACTGCTTGTACATAAGGAAAAGTTAAAGAGGCAGGATGACTTTCCATGGCATCCTGAGGTCATGCCTTTGCCACAGGGTACAATCTATGGAAGGAAGTAGGGCATGTCATAAAAATCTCACTGTGACACTAATTAACCTTTGGGGTCACCTCTTCTAGCCCTGCTTTCAAAGCCCACTGCTTCAGGGACACTAAGAATTTATGATCACTGGCTCACAAATAGTTCCCCTCTCGCTCCCTTCTTGTATTTGTTCCTTCTCTCTGTGTTTTAATATGACTAACTTGCAGTTAACAGCAGCAAATACTGTGTGGCATGACCGCACCTACCCTTAGAAGGTTCTTAGCAGCCACAGGAATTCTTTTCTATAACTCATACAATTGAAAGTAATTCCATCTGCTCAACAAGCCACCCACTCTGCTCTCATCAGTGTCTCAAGAAGGAACAAAGCACCCTCGGCAGAGACCCCTGGTGACAAACCCGGAGGTTTCTGATAACTATGAATGATGAAATGCCACGCCACATCTACAGAGACACCAACGCCCTGTGTAAAGAATTTGTCTACCTCTTCAACAAAGTCAGATTTAGATTCTCTACTAATAAGAATGCTAGGAGAATTTCTTGGTGGGGTGGGGGGATGGGGAGTGTAAATATTCTTACAGGCCTGGGTACCATGACCTTTACATCTTGTTTCTTTCAAGCCTCTGCCCCAAGAGCACAGAAGATGATTCCTGGGTGGGAGGACAAACACAGGCAGGTGGATTCCCAGCTGCCAATTCCTAGCTGCCAATGGCTGGGCTACATCCTGCATATCAAGTTAGCAGAGCCAACTGTTCAGAGCTAACACTGTTCACTGCCCCCCCCCCTAACATCTGTAAGGTTTTAGGAGTCTTGACCATAAAGATTCTGGTCTAGCCTCAGCTAAGCTCCAAGGAACTAACTGACATAACTATTTAAAAACTAAAGAGTAAGAACATGAAAAGTTAGCCTGTACCTTGTACAAGTCTATGCAATCAACACAACTGTCCTTAAGAAATATATAACAAACTCATGAAAATTTTCCATCCTTGAACAAAAATAATAGGTAATATAAGTGGTTGATGGATTTTCTGCCTTGGAATGACTTCAAATATTTCCAACAACAAAGGCTTCTGTAATCACACCCAAAATACAAAGGCCGACTAAAGACACACAAAACTATGCAGAACAGATCACATGCAAAGGTAAGTGCAGAAAAGTTTAAGGTAGTAAAGGTTGACTACATCACTAAAGAGGCATCAACTACAGGAGAGCAAAGAAGGGTACGTCCGAGGAAGAGAAAGGAGTTAGAGCATGAGACTTAAGCTGTCATGGTATTTGTATGAGAAATCTCAATAAAGATATTTATAATTCAATAGATACAGGCAAAATTCAATGCATAAGATGTAAAAGACAGATAGTTTTAATAGACATAAGACTTTGGAGAAATCCTTGAATTTGTCAACAAAGAGAGAAATATCATTTATTCCATAATAAACAGCAAAAAAAAAAAAAAAAAAAAAAAAGGCCTAACTTCTGCTAGCCCTTAGTAAAACTGATATAGGCATTCAGAGAATGGAGCACCACACAGAGGCTTAAACCATGACCAGAGGGAATATACACCATCACAGATAAACTCCTAAATATGTTGAGTGTAAAAAGTAAACAGTCTAACATTTCATGTATGTGTGTGTATATGGAATACACAGCAATATGTCATTGAACTTCTCTCTGGAGAAGAGAGAAAGGAATTGAATCAAGGAGAATATACGATTTTATTAAGTTTTATTGTCTTTTAAATGTGAAAAAAAAGAAACATGCATTTGTTAATTTTTCACCTGTGGGCACCCTCAAGTGCTATGATATATTCTTTAACTTTTTTAAACTTAAAATGTCATTATTATGAACCCACATTTTTTTCCTTTATTCCGTGTCATTTGTGTAAGACAAGAACACCTTCGTATCTGTGCAGAATTAATTTACCTGTATGTAAAAGCGCATGCATGTAAACATACTAAGATGCGTAAGATGAGACAAAGTGATGGCTTCACAATATTGCAAGAATGAGCAAAGCAGGGTGTGGTGGCACACACTTTTGATCCCAGCACTTGGGACACAAAAGCAGTGGATCTCTGTAAGTTCAAGTCTACATAGTAAGTTCCAGGAAAGCCAGGGCTACATAGAAAAACCCTGGCTCAAAAGAGCAAAACAACAACAATCAAATAAAAAAAAAAAAGAGCAAAAACTTTAAACTATACTGATTTAAATTTCAAGTTATAAAGTCCTATTATCTGCCTTTTTTCTTAGGTAAACTTCGTTTTTGGTGTACTTCTTAATTCACAGAAAATTTGCAAAGGCAATTTGTAAGTCCACGTCTCCTTCTCCCAGTTTTCGCCAGGTGGCATGCACTACACCATCAGGGTATATTGTGTAGAGACTTATTTAAGCACTAGATTCTGCTTTTGGCTTTTTCAACTCCAGGATCTACGATCTGTATTTCAACATATTTCTTCCAGGTGCTTCATTGCTTAAAATGCAAATGATATTATGACCCTTATACTATTTTTTTTTTTTTCTGTTCTGGGGGCTAAGATGTGTGAAGCTTTATTCAAGGACAAAACTTGCTGTGCTCACAGAAAGAAAACAAATATGTTTCCGAACACTGACCAAGCACATACAGTAGATGAAGACAAAAGGTATGAGTGACGCCATACATCACTCAGAGCAAGGAACATACCTCTTGTCTCTTTCTTTCCTCCTGGCTCACTGTTTGAGACAGCCCATTTCTTTTCACCTAGAAGAAAAGGCAAAGTAGAGTTTATCTCACTGACTTTAATGGCTTGCTTTCTACATAAAGCACATTCTTTTAAAATGAATTAAAAGAAATTAGACCAAATGTGGGATTAGCATAGTTCAGTATAAAAAAAATAAAAATAAAAAAACACAATACAATGTCATCAGTTCAAGATTTTGCTTTAGTCTTTAGTTCTGGCTATTTCCAGAATATCCAATTACCTCCAAGTCATAAAGAATAAATTCAAATTTAAAGAAAACAATGGACAGCTCTGAGTGTTTACTGTCCAACTCTTTGCACAGAAGTCATTCTATCACTTAACCATTGGACTGTCAGGGCTCTTTAGAGAGAGCCAATCCAGGAAAAGCTCCTCCCACCAAGCATCTCAGCAAAGATGTCGCTCTGAGTGTTCTGTGAGAAGCCACAGTGTCTCCAAGACGCATGAGCACCAGCAGCGTAGTTGATCTAAAGCAGCACAGATGATATAACACTCTGGTGTCATCATTTGAGTCACAGACATACTCATCTCAACTACCACCCTACTTGACTGTTGTCACTCCTATTAAAATCCAGTTTCTAAACCCAAGAACAAAGGTGGCCCCCAAACTCCAAGAAGCAGGGGTCTGGTTTTCTTCTGAAATACCCGACACTTCTGTCAACAAAAGAAAGACAGTCCTGATTTTCCGTCAAAGATTGACTTAACAGAAGGTTGTCATGAAGAGGAACAGTCACCTCTGAGCATGACAGACAGAGCTGCAAGACAGCAGCCTGTACTTCCTCAAGGAAAGAAATCTGCAGCAATGAAACGAGACCATCTTTACACCTTTTGTTGTCTTACTTCCCCAAAACATAAAGAACTGTTTCTCTAGGCTCATTATTAAACTGACACCTAACATTTTCCATCATGAGCTTAAAAACCTAAAAGAACATGTCTGATATTTGTTACATCTTCAAATTTTAAAATGCATCCACAGTAACATGAAAACTGTAATCATTTGATATCCACTATCATCCACGCAAACAAATTTCCTTAGCAGTTGGACAGTTCACATTGTTCTCGTCTCTTCTTGAAAGCATATTCTTAATGTCAATTTCCCACCAAAATTTTCATAATGTAATATAAAAAGCTATGTGTTTGGGTCTCCTGTTAACCACCACTGGAGTACTATGAAACCAGAGATATTTTTCAAGTTTAATTTTCTAAAATTCCCTACTGTCCCTATAATCCCTATACTGAGCTCCAAGTATAAAGAAACTCTCCTGGAAAGTGTAATCCCCACAGATGTCATTAACAACCTATGATCAAAGCACAATTACTAACATTGGGGGGTGGGTTGTTTGTTTATTTGTTTTCATTTTTGTTTTTTTAAGACAGGGTCTCACTATGTAGCTCTGGCTGTCTTGGACCTTACTTTGGAGACAAGGCTGGCCTCAAATTCACAAAAATCCACCTGCCTCTGCCTCCTGACTGCTGGCATTAAAGGCGTGTGCCACTATGTCTGATAGCTATTAACAACTTTAATTCATTAAATATAAAATGTAAAAATTTTTTTGTGAAGACATTTCTCATTAGGAGGCGGACTCATGATGCCTTTAACCAAAAACTTTCCATTAAAATCAGTATTTCGAACTTACTCTGTTGTTGGGATCCCTGTTTTTCACCTCAGGACAAAACACCATGGAAAGATTTGAGATGGGTATGAGAATCTCTGTGTATCAAAAGGGTAAGAAAGCAATTGTGAAAGGGAAGATGGAACGAGGCTCTGTCATAATGCCACCTACAAGTGGACTTTTAGAAAAATACTCAGATGCTGAGGGTCTAGAAGGCTATCATCAAAAGATCTTCACAAGGTCCCAAGGGAATGACACATACACTATCAAGAAGGCCAGTGGAACATACTTCTCTCTACACAGTACTACTGTGGAAATTACAGACACACAATTGTCTTTAATTTGCTTTTGATAACTATTTAGAGAGCAGTAGAACAGAAAGGAATCCCAAATCAATAGTAAAATCAATAGTCATCTCACATTTACTACACGCTGCTAGGAACTGTGTTGAGCATTTTATATATTTTCCCATTGGATTCTCATAAAACTTCTGGAAAATTAATAGTGTTCACAGATGGTGACAACCGAGGCTTAAGACCCAAAAGAACATAGCTGGTAGGAACAAAGCCAGGATTGGGTCTATGCCTGTCCAACGACAAAGCTTCACTTTTGATGACTTATAGTGACCCCCTGCTCTCTATGAAAAGCACCCCATTTCTAGGGCTAGGCTATCATTACTAAGACTCCTTCTCATGCCAGCTCTGCATCAAAGTTTCCATGTGTTTTTTGGACCATGCCCATCCTGAAACACTCTTATCTTTACCTACCATCGTGACCTGAGGTCAACCTGTCAGCAAGAACTCATGGGTAAAAAAGGCTTCCGTACATGTTTTAATAAGGCAGGAGACTGGCCAGAAGAATGCAATCCTTCAGAGCTCTATTTGGTAAGCCTGGGCAGGAACTTCACAGGATTTCCTGCCCGACAAAGTCCTGGCGGATGGATGTGCAGGCAGGCACGGGGCCTCCAATCCCTGCAGGTGAGGTCACCAGCAAGTCTTTCCCCAGTGCTGGCTTCTCTATCCAAGTAGAGTTCAGATCTCAAATTCTGCTGGGCAGGAAAATTAAATACCCTGCTAAGAGACCCACAGAGATTACAGCTGGTATTTCTGGGAAGTGAAGAGTATTTCATCCTACCAAGGGAAGAAATCAACAGCTAATACAGTCACCCTCTTGAGGGGGAAGACAAGTATTCTGAAGAGGTTGAACGATCAATGCAAAGAATTATCACTTCTCTGTAATACGAATGCAATGAATGATAAAATATTCCTTTTACCAAGTCATGTATAAAAACCAGTGGTGTCCCAGACAAACAGAGCGCAAAAAAAAAAATGACTCCAGGAAGTGTTCCTGAATTATGATTAAGGAAACTGAATTGGAGCATATTCAAGGAGGCTGAAAGTTCACTCTGGTGAGTTATGACTAAGTAGTCCCTTGTGGCTGGCTGGGTCACAGGACCTGTCCTCCCGTATCAGCCACTGACCCCATGGAGAGAATGCCAGGAGAATCGTGTTGTCTACCTAAAGGCACTTCCACATTCAACTCTAAATTAAGCAGCACCTGAGGTGTCTGGCAGCCTTCTGGAAGCACCAGGTCGGGAGAAGAGCAGATGAGCTGAGAAACTGAGGAGCGTGGGGAGATGACCAAGGAGAGAGTGACCTGCAGAGCCACTCAGAATGAGTGACAGAAGCCAGAGAGAACCGGAGGAGAGGAGAGCACAGGAGCACAGTGCAAGAGGGACAGAAGGAAGGGAGGAAGGCACAGTGCAAAGGAAGGGAAAAAGAAAGAAGATATACAAAGTGTTTTGAGGAAATCCTTTTAAAATAGATACTCAAAATCAGAAACCATGATCTTGTCAGTAAACTTAAGCTGAAGTGACTAGAAAATCCAAGGCTTTTTTCTTTTTTTAATTATAAACAAACAAGCAAACAAACAACGGTGCAGTTTTAAAAGTTACAAGCTTTTTGAAGTTTGCCAGCTTTTGCTAAGAGATTCTAAAGAACGGTCAAGTTTATTCCACGTCCCCAAGTGATTTCCTTGTTTTGATGTATGAAAAGGAAAAACAACATACTAGCTACTGAGACACAGGAATTCCAATCTGCCATCTAAAGTCAAAGAAACCAAAATTGTTCAGCATTCTTTTTATTTCTATTTTTTTAATCTTTTTTTTTCAACTTGAGAATCCCAGTGGCCACTTTATTGACTTTCTTGGGACTACTGCCTGGAGGATGGGTTGAGCCCTGTGGGCAGTTTCTTCTATCTTCCATCCCTAAGTTGAACATTCACACTCACAAGACGCTGAACAAATAACTTCCCAGTCCAGTTCAGAGCCCCCTGGCAAGATTCAAGCATGGCAGCCTCCTTTGTCATTTCTTAAATATATACCTCCTAGCCAAAGCCCCAGCTGGATACAAATGGAAACAAACAGGTGGCCAGATTAACTGCATGTGAACTTTCTTGCTTAGTTAAATTTACTTATCATCCATAAGTAGAATTCTCAAAGTATCTCCATGAAACTTTAAGAACTGAAGTCAGTGTGAGGGTCTTGATTTTGCACAATCTAACCAATTCAAAAAAACTGCTCAGATTTGGTCATGCAGACACTATACACAGTCAAACATGTACATATCTCTAACATTTTAAGTGAATAAAAAGCTTTTCAAACAAAGCACCAGAATGTGCAAGACTGCACTCCTGACCTATTAAAGATAGAAAAACATATCTGTGGTTTAAGACAGAAAATAAAAGAAACTCATTATGTTATAATATGTCTAATTTCACAATTGTAAATTATATATTCACTGTTCTAATCAGTACTTAAGTTCTTTTCCTTTGATCTTTGTGAGCAAAAATTTTGGATATCTGAATGATAAATTAACAATTTACTAAACTTAATAAAGAGCACTTACTTGGATATGGAACTCTCTAGTTCCCTCTTAAAACAGAGTTTACCAAATCTCTAAAAGGGTAAATAAAATACCTCAAAGCAAACACCCAGATATTAATTCATGCCAATTTCCTTCTTGAAGTCTGAATGTTGGGTCTCCCTCTAAAATTCACCTTCTGAAACCCTATCCTCCAAGCCGATGATATCAGTTGGTGGAGTCTCCTAAGAGGTGATAAGATCATGCGGGTGGGGCCCTCAGGACTGGGACTAGTGCCTTTAAAAACAGGCCAAAAGGAGACCCCTAGACCCAGACATCATGCAAATGTGCAGCAAGAAGGAACTGAGTCAGAAAGCAGCCCCTCATCAAATATCAAATCTGTCTTGAACTGAACTTCTCAGCCTTCAGAACTATAAGGAACACACTTCTGTTTTTGTAGTCCACCTAGTTTGTGGTATCTCGTAATAGTAGCCTGGACCATGGCACTCCACAAATCTAAGCTTCTCTGACAGCTGTCATGGGGAAGGACAGAGAGGCTTCTCCATCCATTTCACTTCTGCAGGCAGCACAGATACACCACCCATCTTCACATTACAGAGGGCTGACAGGAAATCCATAGACTTTATTAGTATTTTACGCCCTGAGACAGGAGTATCAGCCAAGTTCTCTAAGGAAATCCCTTAACACTGAATCTGTCCATGACCCTCTCTGGGCAGAGCTGAGACCAAGAGCACCAGTACTTGGCTCAGTAGACCAACATTTTCTGTGGTGCAAAGACATGTTCTTGGCTCTCTATGATGTAAGGCTCAGTGTGGATAAGATGGATGTCTGTATTCCTTCTATTTCTCCACCACTCAGGGAGAACAGAATAGGGGGACCCATGTAAATGTACCAACCAAGAAGACTAAAGATGGGTGATGTTCCTCTGTATGCTGTGAATATGTTGCTCTGATTGGTTGATAAATAGAATGCTGATTGGCCAGTAACCAGGCAGGAAGTATAGGCGGGATAAGCAGATGAGGAAAATTCTGGGAAGAGGAAGGCTGAGTCAGGAGTCACCAGTCAGACACAGGGGAAGCAAGATGTGAAGGCAGAACTGAAAAAAGGTACCAAGCCACATGGCTAAACATAGGTAAGAATTATGGGTTAATTTAAGTGTAAGAGCTAGTCAGTAATAAGCCTGAGCTAATGGCCACGCAGTTATAATTAATATAAACCTCTGTGTGTTTACTTGGGGGATGCGAGTGGGAGAGATTTGTCCTGACTGCCAGCAGGCCGGGACACAGGAAATCTTCTGACTACAAACTCAGAAATGCAGTCAGTTAAAAAACAATACTGCGTATTTATAATCTAAAATCATTCTGTTTTCACTAAGCACTTTATACCAGATTCCTATTAGAGCTAAGCCTGTTAAACTTGCCAACGTTTACTCAATTGATGAAAATAAGCTGGTTACTCATTTCCAGTTGCCATTCTCTACTCATGAGTGCCCTTCTCAACAGCCCAGGTGGAAAGGAGCTACAAAGAAAAAAATATGCTCTAGGACACAGTCATCCCTGGATCCTTCCAGTCTTCCACAACTGAAGTAACCCCTCAAGTGTAAGTGAGCCAGAGTTCTTGCAGCACAAAGACAACAAGGCAACAGCAACAATTTGTATCAATGATATAGCTGTCAGGGACCCGAAGCAGTGTCCTCTACTTAGAGGCTCCATAGGCACTCTCTAGTGCCATTTCATCTACGGAGAAGGGTCCGGAGACATCAAACTAGATAAGCTACAAGGCACCCATCTCTCTTTAAAAGTATCAAAGACCTACAAACCTAAGACCAAACACATAAGGTCAAGATGGAGGCAGTACTACTCTCCTGGTGAACAGTGAGTAAAGAGAGGATGCTATTTGGAGCAACAGAAAGAAGCAAGACAAGAAATGGAGGGAGGAAGAGAGAGAAAGAGCCAGTAAGGCACAAACCTTACATATAGTTTAGCTTAAAATATATCAAATAACATTCCAGTGACTTCCTGATTCCTTTGTTCAAAAGACTCTCTGATCTTCTGTTGTTAAGCTCAACTCTATCACCTTCACCTAAGTCCTTGACCTTCAATAGCACGCATGTGTTGTCAAGTAGGTAGGTATCAAATCATTACAATAAGAGAAAGCCAGATAATACAAGCCAGGCATTGAGGTTTTTGCAGTCATAAACAGGCCAAGATTTCCAAGTGAAATTTAAGTTATTCCAGTACATATCTGAGGCTGAAACAAGCGAACAGATAGGTAATTAAACGTACAAGAATTAACTGCTGCCAGGCAGTGGTGGCGCACACCTTTAATCCCAGCACTTGGGAGGCAGAGGCAGGTGGATCTCTGTGAGTTCGAGGCCAGCCTGGTCTACAAAGTGAGTTCCAGGAAAGGCGCAAAACTACACAGAGAAACCCTGTCTTGAAAAACCAAAAAAAAAGAAAAAAAAAATTAACTGCTGTGTTAATTCTTGAGATGTAAGAGATGAGCATGCCTTCCTTCCTTGGTAGCCAGCTCTTACTAGCTAGTAGTTCCCCGTGTCTAGCCAACTCCTGATTCTGAGTTCTTGGTTATTACCAATATATCAAATGTTTATTATGCACCAGGCACAGTTCTATTCATGCATTTTAAACCCACACCTCTGTGAGGTAAATATTATTATCCTTAGTTGACAAGTTAAAAACAAGACATAGCAAAGTTTGCCTTTCAACTCCAAGCTTCCCTGCCTGCCCATCCCACCACCTCAGCTCTGAGCCAATGCAGCACACTAACCTCTAAAACTTCTTTGTGTGTGGGTATGGGTGTGTTGCTATTTGTGGGTGCATGTTTGTGAGCATATGTGTACAGATCAGAGGTCAGACTGAGCTGTTGTTCCTCAGGAGCCAACCACCTTGTTTTCGAAACAGTCTCGTTGGCTTGAAGTTTATGGGTTAGGCCAGGCTCACTAGCCATCAAGATGCAGGGACTGATTCCACTTCGGCATCGCCAATGCTGGCATTGAAGTACACACCACCATTCCAACTCTTTTAAAGTAGGATCTAACTCAGGTCCTCATGTTTGTTACCAACTGACTTGTCTCCTGGGCCCCTCAAATTTCTTTATTAAGGTTGGGGTCATGATTGGCAGCTACTCCTGCCCAGGTCCTCCCCCTCAATGCCCCAGAAACCACAAGTCATTGGATCCCCAGCATCAACTGCATCAGGAGCTGAGCTGTCAGCAGGGTCTCCTAACTGAACTACTTGATTGGTTCTGACATTCCTCCCACTAAACAAATTCCTCTCCTTTATTTACTGTTCTCTCTAACCTACATTCCCCTGTGTGCTTCTGAGTTTGAGCCCAAATTTATTCATTTTCTTCTCCCAAATAAGTATGAGACGTGCTTCTTATGTAGACATCATTCATTAGAAAAGAATATGAGGTTAGCTAACACATGGAAGCTAGAAACACAGTAGAAAGGATGTAAGGGTATAAAAGGGAAATTCTATAATGTCATTTAACAAAAGGGAGTAATTTCAAAAAGTGGACTATTTAATAAAATAGTGAGGAGCAGAGCAGGAACAGTAATTAGTAGTTGAAAAGTTGGGATTGTGAGTGAAGATAAAGCACCTGCCAGTCTAAACTGTATGTCAACTTTGCTAACAAGGAAGTGTTTTTGTATTGTTTTCTACAATTAAAAAAAAAACAAAAAACTATTTTATGGGCTGAAGAGACAGCTCAGCTGTTAGGAGCACTTGCTGCTCTTGCTGAAGAGCTAGGTTCAGTTCCCAGCACCCATGCAGTGCTTCACAACCATGTGTAACTCCAGTTCCAGGAAACCCAAAGCCCTCTTCTGATTACATATGCATCAGGCATGGATGTGGTACACATACATCCAAGTAGATAAACCACTCATATACATAAAACTTTAAAAATAAATATTTAAAGATTATTTTTAAAGAAGTTAACATTATATTTTTTAATGAATAATTAGAAACTAATGACAAACAATAGGAAATTAGTTAAAGGAACTAGATTTCCACTTACTTAATGAAATAGTATATGGGCTTTAAGAAGCTATATAGAAGAAATTTTGTAATAGTAAAAGCCATTTGGGACAGTGTTAAATGAAAAAAAAATGCATTATGCAATTGCAAGTTCACTGACACAGACATTGTTAAAGGAAAAATAACAGCTGACAAAGCGACTTCTACATTATTGAGTTTATGCTTAAAGAAAACATCCACCTCTCTCTCTATATTTTTAAAAAGTTTTTAAAGATTTCTTTTACTTTTAAGTATGTATATTTGTAGGGGCATATATACATGAGTGCAGGTGCTCATGGAGTTAAAAGAGAATTTCCGATTTCCTGGAGCAAGAATTATAGGCAGTTGTTAGAGGCACTTCAGTGTGGGTACTAGAAACAACCTCAGTCCACTGCAAGAGCAATATGTGTTCTTAAACCACTGAACGATCTCCCCAACCCCTCTATATACACATTTTTTTAAAGACCAAAGAAGTTATGAACCAAATTTTCAACAGTGATTAGATGAGGAGAGATTTCAATTAATTTCATTTTCCTTTTGTCTACTAGTAATTCTTGACTTTCCTATAATAAGTATGTCTTACATTGAAATGAAAAGAATCACTTTCAATGGCAAAAACTAA
The DNA here is from genome assembly GCA_902168425.1 of Peromyscus attwateri. Classification (NCBI taxonomy): domain Eukaryota; kingdom Metazoa; phylum Chordata; class Mammalia; order Rodentia; family Cricetidae; genus Peromyscus; species Peromyscus attwateri. Next base: position 16,145 of record CABHPP010136129.1, on the reverse strand, counting down.
AATATGTTTTAATATCTTCCATCCAAAAAGGCGAAATAAAACAAGTCACGCATTCAAACAGAATTGTTTAAGGATGCCAATAGTGACAGTATTTCCTTGGAAAAGGGAAGCCAGAGAAAGGAGGAGTGGCCATTAGCAGCTAGAAGAAATGAAGACAGTAAGATAAAGGAGGCAACAAGAAAGATTTGAATCAGGTCCAAACCAAGCAAGGCTGATGAGGCTGTGTTGAAAGCGAGTGATGACAGAGAGAGCCGTGAGTACCAGAGATAAGGAAGATGACCAGGTTGGAGTCAGCATACCTGAGAATGATGCCATGACACATAGCAGAGGCCTGAGTCACGAGCGACTGGGGAAGACGGGGTGAGATGCCTTTCTTAACAGAAGAAAGAACACCTGCTTGGAAAGGCTCTGCCAGCATCTTCGCTAACATTTTATTTGTTCTTCTAGTAAAGCGGCAGTTGGGTAGGAATGGCAAAATGCAAATAATGAGTTACTAAATAGACTTTTCTGGGTTTGCAATAGATTTAACTTGAGCAAAATGTATTTCAGAAAAAAAAAATGGGTGATAAAACTTGGTGATAAAAATGGGTGATGCTTTCTATTAGGTGTATAAAGCATCCAATGGTTTCCTTAGAAGTGAAGTAGCTCATTGTACAGAGACCTGAGGAACAGACAGCAAATTCTGTCTCCCTTCTTCCACTTGCCTATGTACCAAACTTTACCGACATACTTTACAAAGGTATTGGCTTTATTCCTGCTTTTCTGCCTCTCTGGCCTGTTTAACCTGTGACACCCTATGAACAGAACTCTCCTAATCTTTTCTGCTCTCTTTGATTTCTGTGTCATTCATGCTCACATTTTTTATATATTCTGAAAACATCATTTAGGATTTTCATATTCATCATCTTTGAAATGATTCTGCAAGTCCCTAGAGTACAGGCTGGTTTCAGGACCATTTTATCTGTTCCATCCACTACAGTACAGCAGAATACAAACATACCTTGCCGTGAGATACTAGCATTTTCCCCAGACATTACAACCTTGTAGTGAATGTAGTGACTTTATTACTTAAACGTGTGTGTGAGTGTGTGCGTGCACACACACAAACACACATACACAGAGTAAAATACGCTGTCATTATACCACACTGATACAGACCATAGTTGCAATAATATTCCTATAGACCCCTATAAGAAAAGTTAGTCTGCCGGGCGTTGGTGGCGCACGCCTTTAATCCCAGCACTCGGGAGGCAGAGGCAGGCGGATCTCTGTGAGTTCGAGGCCAGCCTGGGCTACCAAGTGAGTTCCAGGAAAGGCGCAAAGCTACACAGAGAAACCCTGTCTCAAAAAAACAAAAAAAAGAAA
>CABHPP010136129.1:0-14680 GCA_902168425.1 Peromyscus attwateri | reverse complement strand
CTGTGATGAAACACCAGGACCAAAAGCGAGTTTGGGGAGAAAGGGCTTATTTGGCTCACACTTCCACATCATAGTCCATCACTGAAGGAAGTCAGGACAGGAACTCAAACTGGGCAGGAACCTGGAGGCAGGAGCTGATGCAGAGGCCATGGAAGGGTCCTCGCTTGCTCCCCATGGCTTCCTCTGCCTGCTTTCTTATAGAACCCAGGACCACCAACCCAGGGATGGCACCACCCACAATGGGCCAGGCCCTCCCCATCAATCACTAGTTAAGGAAATGCCTTACAGCAAGATCTTATGGAAGCATTTTCTCAGTTGAGGTTCCTCCTTTCAGATGACTCTAGCCAGCGTCAAGTTGACATAAACTATCCAGCACAAGGAAAGAGGAGAGAGGAGAGAGGTGAGGAGAAAGAATGAGAAAACACTATCCAAGGAGATCAGATCAGTGGTCATACTTCATAACACATCACGGATGTCAAAGTTGGCTGTACTCAAGCGAGTCAGGCACCTGGCAAAGACAACATGTTTAAGTGACCTATTACGTGGGAGAAAGTAACTCAGTTGATATAACCCTCTTCCTCAAGAAGCCAAACTTTTAAGTTACATCTGGAAGCTGGAAGGAACACATCAGGCTATGTCAGGCAACCTCAAGTCTAAGTTCCAGGATATCAGAAATTCTGAGTATGTATGTAGAACCTCAGTGTGGAAGGAAGGCATATTGAAAAGGGGAAAGGAGCCAATTTATAAGAAGAGAAAGGAGCCAGCAGATAGACTTAAGTCATTTCATTGGCTGAGCACTAGAGGGAAATGTGGGGCCTCCTTTTCAGTGACTGGGCACATGTGCCCATTATTAGAGGCTCTGTCCGAGGTCATCTCAAGAGCCCATGGCAGCAGAAATGCAGCCATATTTAACAGAGTCAAAGCTGCCTCCATTTTTATGATATTCTCTCAAGGGCTACATACACTATGAAACGACCAAGTATAATTCTTGGCACATCAGTACTCTGGTTGGTAGTTCAACTACATGTAAATTAATCATTTTTGATGATCCATGGAAGGTCCCAAGCTTTCTTGACAGCCAGCTATGGGACTGCTGCTTGTGTGGAGATGGATCCATATGCCTCTGTCTCTACAAGCCTCACTATTGCTCTGTGAGCACACAACCATAACTCCTTTGAATGGCACTTCCAAATGTTGGGTTTCTTGCCATCCAAAGCAGCAACTGATCTGTTTTGAAGTCACTGCAGTTTGACCGGGTGGCAGAGTTCACTCCTCACATCACAGCGAGAATTAGTCTACAATTCTCTTTTACTGGCAATACTACTTCCCTCTCCTATGGCTCTTTGCCGACTTTGTACTCCATACTCCTCAAATAACAAACATGCAGATTACAAATGCCCTACTAATTCAAAGGATCATCTGGAGATGATCAGGACATAAGTCTTCTGGATAAATTAAGAAAATCTAAGTAACAAAATTTTGAGGACTAGCCCCATATATAAAGATTAACCATCACTTCTGGTAGCCACTGATATTCTCCAAACATCATGGAGACCAACTATCAGTTTCACCTCCTCTAAGAAATAGTGCATCACTTGAATGAAAGAGAAAACACACGAGGACACTTTAAGGTCAGGAGGGCAAATAAAAAACTAATGAATGAAATCCACATTGCTGGCTGGGCACCACACAGCCCTTTCTTTGCAGAGATTCAGAACTCCTCAACAGAATCAGCCTTTATTTTTAACCTAAGGCTACATTTTCCAAAGAGGCCACTATTGCTCTTGCCTGTGTCCCACCCACATCCCTGAAAGCCACGCCTGGAACACTTTAATTTGATTTCATAGTAAGAACTCATCAGCAAATAGTATACAGTCAAAGTCATAAAACTGAGAAGATTACCAAGTGAGTGCAGGTGAGTAAAGACAGCTAAGGGCTGAGCCTAGGGAAGTCCAATATTAGGAGATCAAAGGGATGGGATGGACCAACAAACAGGATCCTGAAGCCCCAGCCATGCTATCCATGCCTCAGCTCCACTTATCCAGGGCCACTCAAACACTCACACATGTATTTTCTCTGACTCAGACTCCTCTATCCCACCTTGTCAACTTTGCCCAGCCAATCGTGATGCTCTTCAGATCTCCTCAGTGGACCCTTCTCTCCACTGAGCACATTTCCCAGACAGATGCTCCTCCACATGGGATCTCACAGCATGACAACATGTCCCTCATAGCTTGACCAAAGTGGGAATATCGCTTGACATTATGAGAATGCTTGACATCTGGTGTCTGCTTCATGGTATTGGTAAAGACATAAAAGAAAGGTACTCTTGCTCTACCTCACTGCTCAGCACAGGGACTTGTAGAAAGCTGGCCCTTGATAAAGACTTGATAAATGAAGCTGTCATCCATTAGTCTCTCTCACTGGTTTTTTTACTTGGTGAAATAATATCCTCTTTATCTGGGTCCCAGGAGCTGGTTTCGACAGGAGCATCTCCTTTGTACTTAAACTATCAAAATGAAATAACCCATGCTCATCTCCTCCCACTTTCTTGGGACACTAATCTCTTCTTCCCTAAGGGACACGGCACATATACAAACACAGGCATGCACATGCACACTGCACACACACACACACACACACACACACACACACACACACACACACAGACTACCATTCCACATCCTACTTTTACTTCAGAAAAATCAATTATGTGAATATTGGCATATCTACCACTCAGCCCATAACAAATCAGCTCCAAACAGAATAATTTAGTTCTCTATTTCTCTGCATTTTTCACAAGATGGACACATAAAGTCCAACATGACTACAAGTTAGATAAAGAAAACATTTTTCTTGGTCATAGATATTGAACCCAGAGCCTCATTCATGTTTAGCAAGTTTTCCACCACTGAGCTACACCTTCTACCCTGAAGTAAAACTTCAAGTGTTTTATTACATTTGCGTGTGTGTGTGTGTGTGTGTGTGTGTGTGTGTGTGTGTGTGTGCATGTACTCATCGGTGCCTGTGTCATGGGGCATGTGTGGAGGTCACTTCTCTCCTCCCACTATGTAGGTTCCAGGGATCAAATTCATGTTGTCAGGCAAGTGCCTTTGCCCACTGAGCCATCTCTCTGGTGCAAGAAAACCCTTTGAAGGTGATGGTGAACAACATTCAAATGGTACACAATATATAAAGAGGTACAGTAAAATACTCCTAGCATTTGCAGACTAAATAAATAAATAAAATTCTCACACTGAAATTGAAAAATCACCTAAGGAAATATTAAACATATATGTGTGAATTCTAATTAAAAAACGATTCAGAACTTTTTTTCTCTCTCAAAGCATGAACAATCCTTCAAAAAGGATGGTGGTTATATTCTGAATATGACAGAGGATACCCACGCATAGGTAGCTTAGAATCTCTGCTTAAAAAAAAAAAATGCCAGGGTTGGTATCACTTCAACAGATGCAGGAAAGAGCTTTGATAAAGTCCAGCATCCCTTTATGATCAAATTCCTAAAGAAACTAGCAATAGAAAGAATCCGACCAACATAACAAAGTCTACATACAATGAACCTACACCCAACACTGTAGTAAATGGGGAAAAACAATGTTTTTTTTTTTTCATTAAATTCAGGAATGAGGTTTGGTTTTGTTTTTTTTTTTCATGAAACTCTCTCCATTTGTATTCAATATAGTCCTCTATGTCTGAGCTTAAGCAATGACACAAGAAATAAAAAGGACACCAATAGGAAAGGGGGAAGTCAAATTATTCTTTATAATTTTATCCTTCACATAAGAGACCCATGACTCCATTAGAAAACTCTGAGAAGTGATAAACAGTTTCAAAAAGTAGCAGGATACAAAATCAACACAGAAAATCAGTGGCTTTTTTATAAACTAGTAATAAAGATTTTGAGAACTATATCAGGAATATAATCCCTTTCATTATAGCTTCAAAAGTATGTATGTGCAAACTAACCAAAAGGTAAAAGACATCACAATGAAAAATTTTAAACACTTAAGGAGGAGGAAATTGAAAATTTTCTTTGCTTCAAAATGAAGACATTCTATACTCCTGGGTCAGTAGAATAAATGTAAAGAAAATGGCTATGCTACCAAAAACAATATACAGAGTCAATGCAATTCTCATCAAAATTCCAATGGCATTCTTCACAGAAATAAGAGTAATAATAAAACTTTTCTAAAATTCATATGGAAGCACAAAAGATCCCCCATAGGCAAGCAATCCTGAATAAAAAGAATAATGCTGGCAGTATCACAAAAGCTGATTTCAAGTTATACTACAAAGTCATAGTAACAAAACAGTATGGCACTGACATAAGAAAAACCTACATGGAATGGAGTGAAGCAGAGTGGCATGGAGGAGCGGAGCAGAATGGAAAGATGCAGAAACAAACCCACACACCAACAGCCACCTGACTTTTGAGTGCTGCGGAAACATGCAAAAGAAGGAAGCTAGATCTCACTCAGTCTCTCATCCTGTACAACTCAAATAACTCAAAATGGATCAAAGACTAAGGTCAACTGAAACTGTTAGCGGCTACGACACAAACTTTTGGAAAAGAACTCCAATAACCTGGAAATAATTATAAACATTGACAAATGGAATTTCATAAAGTCAAAAAGCTTCTATCCATCAAAGGAGACAACCCAGTGAAGCGGCAGACCATAAGATGGGGGAATATCTTTCTTCGCTATCCATCGGAGAGACTGCTGTCTAAAGTGTATAAAGAACTCTCCCTATACATCGGATAGACTACTTAAAGCTATAAAGAACTCTCTCTCACACACACCCACACACCAAACAAACAAACAAAAACCTCAAAAATCTAATTATCAAAATAAAACCCAACAACCCAATCAATAAATGAGCTAAGGCAATGGACAGACAGTTCTCAAAAGATGCAAAGCAAAGGGTCAATAAACATATGAAAGCACCTTCCACATCTGCAGCCACCAAGGACTACAAACTGAAATTACAAGAAGACAAGTGCTGGTGAGAGTTCAGAGAAGAGGGAACACAGATAACAGGAATGTAAGTTAGACTGCTGCTATGGAAACCAGTATGGAGGACCCAAGTAAAACTGAAAATATGACCCAGCTAAATCAATTACAGATATGCCAAAGAACTCTAAGTCAATATGCCAGAGATACTGTCACATTTGTGTTTCTTGTGACACTATTCCTAATAGAGAAGTAATGGGATCAGCCTATGTGTTCATCAAAAGATGAATAGATAAAGAAAATGTATGCATAAATAAATGTAAAAAGGTTAGACGCATACAATGGAGTTTTACTCAGCCATAGAGAAAAATGAAATCACATCATTTACTAGAAAACAGATGCAACTTGAGATTTTGTACCGAGCAAAGTAAGTTAGACTCATAAAGACAAATAACATGTTTATTCATTAGGGAATCCTAGATTTTATAGAGAGACACAAAAGACCATTTATATATACACAATATATACATATATGGTATAACAGAAGGAAGGCTGGGAGAAACAAGGAGACTAACACAAGTGAGATAAAAGGGAGTTATGGAGGGAATAAAGACAAAGTACATGATATACTGAAAAGAAAACATCTTTAGAAATCCAGCTCTACATATGAGTACAGGCCAGTAAAAAGGATAGGTCAAAGTATTATATATGAGTCCTACAGGATAATGAAGCAATTACGGCAATGTCAATCATGTCATTTATGGACCTCAAATGTCTGTAAGACACATAATTCAGAAAAGGCAAATGTTATGTTATAAACTAATTATTTATTTGAGTATATATAACCTATTTTTCTTAAATATGTATGTAGATTTTAAAAAGTGTTACCAAACTTAGAACAACTTAGCTGTGAGAAAGAAAACTGGGATTAGAAAAGATTGAAAAAGACTTTAGTTTTATTTGAACACTTGGATTGTTTTCTGCATAGAGGCCAGGTTACATATTGCCTATGTAAGTTAAAATTAATTTTCAAAACTACTAAAAGAATACTTCAACATAATTACAGTGAGATGCTAAGACTGTCTAGATGTCCTACCGTCCACTGTGGACATGTGCATTGGCACTCAAGATGATTATTTAATGATGAGTGGTAAAAGATCCAAACGTGAAGGATGACTATTTTCTATATTTTAAACATAAAAGATGACAGGCAAGAGCTCAGAAGGCTCTGAGGCTTGCTGACCTAATTTCAATCCCTGGGACCTGAGAAAACCAACTCCCAAAGTTGGACTCTGACCTCCACCGTGAACTCCAGTATGCACGAGCATGGGCCTATGATTGTGGAGACTAGACAAATGAGTGTAATAGAAAATTATGCTCAGAAGATATAGTAGACAGCATTAATTGCCATCTAAGGTAAAAGAAATAACTTTATGAGATTGCTATCTTACAAAACCATTAATGAAAACTTATTGGACCACAGAAGTTACTATTTTAAGCAACAAGTGTGGGCAAGTGCTCAAATTTAAAGACCAAGATGAAAGTTTTCTTTGGTTTTTAAACGTATTAAGCATTTCTCCAAAAGGGAATGATATTCATGGTTTTTACAATGGTTGATCTCTGGGTTTTAAGCAGAAACAGTATCTTCTGCAATACATACAGTTTAAATCCTAAAAGAATAAGTCCTATCAGATTAAACTGCTAAAACTCAAAAAATATGCTTTATCTTTAACCTAACAAAATTGTTCTTGTGAATGTCCTGGTTTCCCTTTCTCATTTCTGCAAGTTCCAAAAAGCCTCCCAAAGGTGAATCACACATGCAGAAGCAGAGAGTATAATAAGGTCCTAATTCTGGATTCCCCATCACACCATTAGCCACTAAACCCAGCCAAAGCACTCTGATGAAAAAAAAAAAAAATCAGGACTAGAGAGTCTGAATTCTGTAAGCACTCGGGAAAAAACATCTGAACTGATGGATGATGACTGATAAAGCGGCATGCCAGCAAACACAGAAGAGTCCGTGAGAGGGTGACTATATTAGGTGTGGAAAGTATGCCGGCATGTTCCAGCTTCTGCCCCTGGAGCCTGAACACCCTTCTCAAAGGTACCTGGCATTTCAAGGTAACAGAAATTACACAAACACACCCCACTGCAATGGAGTCAGGGCACGGCTGGCAAGTGTGACTTTGGTGCTGTCACTGAATGTAACTGAGTAAACACCGGTTTCACAAATCAGTTCTTAAACGTCCCCAGCGTGTGCCTGGAGTAAGAGTTAATGATGAAAAGCAAAAGTCTGTGCAGAACAGAGGGACAACTCCTGTGATCCTAGTAATGACAAAACTTTGGAGGAAACCAGAGCTCACTTTCCAGCCAGAGCTCAACTGGCAGTACACCTGGCACTCAGCGTAACAAGTACCCAGTGTTCTACCCCTGACTAACACAATATTTTCCTCTAAACCCACAGCTCTTCCCAGAGACCCAAGAACTGCTGGCTCGGGTTCATGCCTCGATTTAGGTGAGGCACTGAGTCATTCACCTGTGGCCAGCAGGTTCCCTGATTCCAGGCACAGTTCCAGATAACCATCTCTTGAGGTCAAAACAACTCCACAAGCTCAAAACCTCAACTCCCTTCCACATTGAAACAACGAAATCCTGGATACTGAACTCCACTACAACCCTGAAGGGAGGAACTGACATGTCGTCAGCCAAGTGAACGAGGTCTGAGCCTGTCCCATCCTAAGAGATGAATGAATATGGCTACTTTCTAGATGACAACAGAACGTGCCACTTGTACTTGGGGAACTTGGGGGCTGAGACACCATTGATAAATGCATATACCACCAGTTCACTTGAAGTCTGTGCACTCTAAATGTTCATTCCAGTGAGGGGGTAATTAACTATGTCTCTCTTACACAGGTCTACCTTTCCTTTATCCCTAAATGATCAGAACACCACAGCTACATCTGCCCCATTCCTGTAAATGGGAACCGCCTGCCACCTGTGCAGTTGAGCACGTTCCTACCTGGCACCATCCAATGCAATCAAAGGAGTCATAGGAATAAAAACACTACAGATAAATTGCACTACAGAATGAAGGCTTAAAGAGCTTATATAACAGCCATAAATTACTGCAAATTGCTGCACATCAAAAGAGACTTTGGCATACTGCATGCTTCGCACAGTCAACAGATAAGAAAATTGCATCATACTAGAAGGCAGGCAGGTGTTCGCAACAAAGATAAGAGATTTTTCCAAACTAAACACTCAACAGTGGCCAAGGTGCATGTGCACCCACACAGAGCCCTCTTAAGTAGAAAGTTAAATGAATGCCAAATTGAGACCTGCCGACTGTTAGAAAACTGCTTGTCTTACTCTCTTTCAGGAATCAAGGCCACACTCAAGTAAGAGTTTGGATACGCGTAAAGATGTTAGGTGGGGGCTACTCTGCTAACCCATTAAAAGTCAAGCATGGCAAGATGATACCAAAACCATTCTCAATAATGGAAGTCTTCTGACAACTGCCTCCAATGTTGCCGTTGCTCTCTAAGAAAGCATCAGGACATGAGGGCAGACAGATAAGGAAGGAGGGACCATGACCACTCATCCTGACAGGGTTACTTATGAAGCCTCCTCTACTTATGGTCCTGACTGAAACGTGTACATTTATTAACAGCTAGGTTCAAGTAACTGCCTTTAGTGTTATAGTCCAGAGCTGGTTTCATCTTTGTGCTAGATAGAATTCCCACCTCCGGTGATCCCAGCACTCAGAAGACTTAAGGTAAGATAAACTGAGGACAGCATGGGCTAAACAGAGAGACTGTATCCTAACAAGTGTTTTAGAAAAAGGAAAAACATATGGAAAAAGCAAAGACCCTTAGGATAGTGATTCTCTGGGGAGAAAAGAAGAGAACGCAGGAGAGCGGGGATGTTGAACTGGATTGCCTCAAAAACAGAAGCTGAAAAATATGGGTTAGAATATTAATATTTGTTTTTTATAGCTGGTAGGTACATGAAGATCAACTACCTTTATGAATGTCTGCTTGGGTGTTTTTTTTTTTAACTTTTCTATAAGTTAACAGCACTTTAGAATATGATGAAGGAAAATGTGAATGAAAGGGAAATATAAAAGATACCAAGAAAATGCAGACTCATATCTACGCATATACAGAGGTGGCAAAAGCCCAATCACGTGGCAGCCAAACAATTCAATAAATACACGTGAGCTTCCTGGGAACACTCAAATCTAGGATGCCACACTCTAAAGTTAAAGGTATAACAGCACCTTTTCTCCTGGCCAAGTAAAAGTACAAGCTCATGTGCAAAGTTGTACTGAAGGATACACAGTACGATTTAACTGCATCTGTGTTTGTTCATCTCAACGAAAGCCAGATGCCAGGAGGTCATGAACATGGCAGCCTCCTCTTTAGTGCTGAACTAAGCTGGATCGAACTGTGACACATAAGTCCACATTTCTTCTGAGAGTTCAGAGCCATCCCCAGGGCTTAGGCTTATAGCAAGTACAGCGGCTATCACAGTGAAAATTTAAAGACAGGTCTTTTCTCCCACATCCTTTACCCAACGGTTCACATTAACAAATGAATGAACTGAATGACAGACATTTATAGCCACATTTTCCAGGTATCTGTTTGGATACATGCATATCATCAGATCGTTATATTAGGGTATAATATTACTAATACGTCACCTTTCTGGAGACATTTTACAATCTAGACCCATACAAAAAAAATCCTAAGAATGTCATAGAAGCAGCACACTATTAGAGGAGAGGTACAGATATTTTGATGGCCTCATGTAACATTTCCCTAAAACTTAAATTCAGATAATATTCATCAAAGTCTGGATTTCTGTATCAGAGGTCCTGGCAATAATGAACCTTTGCACATCCCTGACTTCAACTAAGAAGTGGTTGTTCAATTGACAAAGGCCTGCCTACCACAACCCTCACTACTCCCTATCACCCACACTTACAGGAATCACTGATTCACACTGACTGCCCTGTTGCTATCAGCAATGCAATTCTGAGCAGAATTTCATAGGTACCACAGCCTGGAAGTACCAGAAAGGAACAGGATGAGGAGTAGCAGACAGTCAGGTGTGGTGGTGCACACCTTTAATCCTAACACTAAAGAGGCAGAGGCAGGTGAATCTCTGTGAGTTCCAGGGTAGCCTGGTCTACATGAAGAATCCCAGGTCAGAGTTACATAGGGAGACTCTGTCTAAAAGAAGGAGATGGGGAGAAGGGACTTGATTCCAGACTTTGAAATTGCATAGAGGTTAGACAAGGAGAGACAGAGTCTGACCCAGAAGTTGCCCCCCCATCCTGGCTGTACAGCACCAACACATGCAACTGCTTGCTCTGCTGGTGGCTTCCCAAAGGCCATGAGAATCATTACTGAACACTCAGTATGGCTTAAGAGGGAGCTACCTCTGTTCTGATAGAGCCCAAGACACTCCGAGCTTCACAGACCTGTTTTTGATGCAGTGTCTTTACCATCCATGTCCAGCCACGGGAACTCCTTTCAGCTTGCTAATGCATCAGCAGTCAGACATGGTATGCCCAAACTCCATCAAGAAAATGAAGCAATACATGGCATTTTAAGCCAGGGAGGAAACTGACTATGGCTAAAAACCAACTATGTTTGATCCAGAATGAAGAAATTACACATGATGGCAAAGGTATTAGAACCACATATACAGAAGATGCATAAAGAAGGGATTCTCAATAACTAACTTCAAGAAAATATCAATATGGTTATATCAAATAAACTGTCCAAGAAACAACTGTAATTAACTCCCCATTGTACATAAACACACAAATATACAAATAGACCCATACAACACATTTATATAACATATACATAGCCAATTATGAAAACACCTGGGATATATTATCACTACACACACACTGTATTAAAAAGAAAAAGGAAGATACTGAGTGAGAATTTACAGAGTCCACAACTACATCAGTCTGAAGGCATGTCTTGTCATTTTATCAGACCTGCTTTTCCTGATCAGAAGTGCCAAGCTCTATGTTCTTATTAACTTCTGCAGAGTTTCCAGAAACATTTTACCATCTGAAGAGTCTTTTTTTTTTTTTTTTTTTTTATGGTTTTTTTGTTTTTAAAAATAAAATTCCACTTTCATGCACGTTTTCCAAAAATTGGCCTTTTCCGCCCACAGATAGAAAAGAAGAATGTAAACACTCACCGCAGAGAGCTGGCTCCATGTGGATCTCAGTGGCTTATGGTGAATCACAATCTTTTCCTCTGGCTTCTGTTCTTTGGGCTCCGATTCTTCATCAGAGTCAATATCAAGGGCCTTTTCTTTGTAGTTTTGATATAGGACTGCATTTTCTTCAAGAAAACAAGTCAGATATGTCACTAATTGCTCCCGGTAGCTACGCTATTTGCTCTAAACAAAGGTCAACATTTACACAAAGTTTAGTGCTGGTTAATTAATAGCTGGGAAAAAACATATCTTGTCACCAGAGAATATATGGCATTCCAACTGAAGCAAAGTTTCAGTGTCTCCGTCCACTACTCATGAAAGACGGTCAGTCTCAACCCATTGTCATTCAGGTTAAATTAAATCCATGCTATGTTTTCTTCACTGTCTATCACTTGTTCACTCACTTATCTATTTGGCAAACATTTACCATACATCCATAATGCTTTATTTTCTAAAAATACGGGAAAAGATACTTGTCATCCCTTCATGAACCAACGAGTTGGTAAAAAGAATGAATTTCATACTCATGCATTTATTCATCCAACTGACATTTAGGAAATGTCTACTAGATGCCAGCAACTGCTAAGCAACTAGGAATATAATGGACAAAAAGATTAATAAATTTCAATGTTCATGAAGCTGACATAAAATGAAGGAGAATTGAAATAAACAACCTTCGTAAGTATTTCAAATATGGCTATGTTGTCATGGAGAAAAACAAATGATGGAAAGGGGTAGGAATTCTGGGAAGACAGTAAGTTCATTTTAAGTAGGGTGGTTTAGGAAGGCCTCACAAGACACAATTAAGGCAAGACATAAGAGGTAAGAAGGCAAGCCATTTGTACAGCTAGAGAAATAGGGTGTGTGTGTGTGTGTGTGTGTGTGTGTGTGTGTGTGTGTGTGTGTGTGTAGTATGTTTGTGTGTTACACGGGCATGTAACAGCATACCTGAGAAGTCAGAAGACAACTTCTGGTGTCCATCTACGCTGTCCACCTTGTTTGCCACAGACACTCTTATTCACAGCTGCATATGCCAGCTCATCAGAGGAAGACTGGGATTACAGATGTGCTCTACCCACACCTGGCTTTATGTGGGTTTGGGTAATACAAACTCAGTTCCTCGTGTTTCTGCTGCAAGCACTCTATCTGCTGAGCCATCTCCCCAGCCCAGGAAAGAATATTTCATGCGAGTGAACTGCAAGCTCACTAGGGGCAGGAGACTGTCTGGTATGTCTGTGTGGACAAGACACAGCAAGGCCAGTGTGGCAGGAGTACCAGCAGAGAGCTGAAATCGTAGAAGATGAGAGAGGAGAGTTGTAGCTGGCTCCTGAGTGTTTTTATTAATAAGACCTTTTAAGATTCGTGTTACAGAGAGTGAGTACGGGGCAGGTCCATATTGGGCCACTAAAAGGACCCCGAGTTTTACGCCAAGTGGGATCACAAGTTATTGAAGGGTGGAAGGCACATGATCTCACATAAATGCATCGTGACAAAAGGGAAGATATGTGTGTAGAGTTGCTCTGACAGAACTGCCAGAGTATGATACAGCCCCGGGGGTCAGAGAGGCATCAGTGAGGAAAATCTAAGCTCTGCGAGTAGAAAAGCAGCAGAGCTCAAGGAAAAAGCAGATGGACACACTCTGAAGTAAGAAGAAATATAAACCTTAGGAGCTCCCATGAGGGTCAAGGCAGTTGTATGGTGGGTGTGTACAGTGGTCAAACAATGCAAGATGTGTTTACAGAGATGAGCCACATAGTCCAACTCTAAATAACCAAATCTAAGTAATCTAAATAAAAGAATTAGATTTGACCCTGAGTTCAAAAGGATTTAGCTTTTTTCACACTGTAACGACTGTATTTTATCCTGAATGCAAGGGAACCCACCAGAAACAGATTTGCTGCCATGGGCTAGTCAAAGACTAAGCGACCCAGGCGACTAAGTAGGATGCCAGTGGGGTAGTGACCGATAGGTAATGGAGACCTGAGCTGTGCCACTTAGGTCCGACTGGTAACAGACTCGTTTTGGGGGGGAGGAGTAGGTTTTAAGCTTTCAAAACCTTCCAGTTATACAGACAGAAAGCAGAAGGCAGGAACATCAGAAGAGATTCAGGCATGAGGGGGGAAGATTCTGAGTTTGGTATAGGGCTTAGGGAGTTAGAAATGCTTCTCCCACATCTGCGTTTTCTCTTGGCAACCACATATAGCCCTGTGCGTACTGTGTCTACAGTAGCACTGGAGTCTACGCAAGACTTTACTATTCTGTGATCGTTCTACATAGGAAAGTAAGTAATATGCATAATGTCATTGATACGCTTTCTCACTCATTCTCACAAAAGAACGGGCTGAGGCAGAATCACTCTCATTTCACACATGAGACAGGGCTCGCTCGGTGATGCAAAGTTCTTGCATCCCGGTCACTCAATCGATGACATCAAGAACCTGGCACCACAAGCTCTCACCACCAGACAGCACTGCCTTATAGGTGCATTCTTTCAAGACATTAAGTGTTAAGAATCTTGCATTCTTTGCCTACATGTGTTTAAAAAAAAAAAAAGGATGTCTACACCATCATGTGTAAGAATAGATAAGATACTCAGAAACTGCTGATACAAGGAGATAAACATGAAACTGCCTATTCAGACTGTAGAACACTCAAATTTACCAAATTCAAGGCACAAACAGAATCACGTTCAAATTCCAAGAAGCAAAAAGCCTCCTCTGAGGGAAATATAACGTGGAGGGTTGTTGACTTCACATTCACACAACAGTCCGGGAAACAGCAAAGTGTAGCCACCACAAGTGTCCCTAGAGGTGTCAGCAGGGAGGAGTTACTAAAATTCTCAGAGCTTCTGATTCCCCCAATTATAAAACCAAGGAGATGAATTTATCCCCGCTAGTCAAAATACCGTATCTGGGTTTCTTTTCCAAATAACAATTACTTTCTACAATTAGTACAATGGCTTCATTAATTACCCATTCGTAGTTATGCAGGAACTATTTTACAATCACCCAAATTACGTATTTTAAATCGGCATGGCTTCCCATTAGCTTTTCTTATGGAAGGGCACACTTTCCTTCATTATTCAAATAAGGGTGAAACTCTTAGCATTTCAAAGCATGACAGAAAGTGAGTCCACTCACTGTCCCCAGGAGCCTCAGGCTGAGGCTGAGACTGCTCCCTTCATGCTCCTCCAGTTGGCCGACACTTGACCCATCTATTTACAGAGTCCACTAATCTGATTAGCATGTGAACACCTGGCTGAAGCTGCTTTTGCTTTTGAAATCCTTAACAACAAATAATATACAGGTCACAAATTCTTAAGATTATGGTGTTTGTTTGTTTTCCCACCAGAAAAGTTGCATTTCCCCAAAGGTGAAACTTAGTAGGAAAACAGGAAGTCAGAACTGAAAAATCGAAGGTGGAAATATGGTGAAAATAATATTAAGGAAGAAAAAAAA
>CABHPP010136128.1:28413-39008 GCA_902168425.1 Peromyscus attwateri | reverse complement strand
AGACACACAGAAAAGGAAGTGTTTCTTTAAGACTTTCAGAACAGGGAAAATTTTTATTTTGAATAGAAAATACTTTTATAAGCTGCAATTTCTGGCTATTATTCAATGGAACATTTATATAGGGACATTGAGTTGAGTAATTTTCAGTGTCTGTACCTTGCACACACTCTTTTCCGTTTTTGGGACTTTTCAGCTATAGGATGGAGGTTAGAAATTTCAGAGCACCCATGGGAGTCTAAAATGTGCAGATAGAAGCCCTGTGAGCTGTGTGGAATAGCAGGAAGAAGCCAAGGAAACATGTTGGCTTTTTCTGCCTGAGGAACAGTTTGCTACTCAAAGCCATTCAATTTCCATTCACCTTTCTTCCACATTTTTTCCCTTTTCTTCTAAAAATAATAATTCAGTTTTTGAGAAGTTCATGCATGAGTACAGCATTGATATCATTTCCACCTTTCCCTCTTGCCCTGTACCTCCTCTGATGTCCTTCTCCAATCTGTCCCCAAAACATAACAGCTCCTTAAATTATTGCTGTGCATACACACATATAGACATATAACTTTCTGAGTCCACTTAGTATTGCAAATATGCACATGTGTTTATGGCTGACAACATGGGATTGGATACCCTATCAAGGATGTCATCCCTGGTGAATACTGATCCATACTCTCTCAGAATCCATTAATTGCCTATAGGAGAATGGTAGTATAGGGTTTCCTCTAGAGTCTATGCTGCCTATAGCTATGGATAGCTGCCTAAGTTTACAGTACCAAGCATGGATTCCTTCACATTGAGTCCAGTTAGACAACCTTTGCTTATTTTCCAGGTAGAGTGCCATTCTCACACTATTGGGGTTATCTTGCCAGGCTGGTCATTGTTATGGTTGCTTTATAGCTGGGTAGCACTATTGATTGCTTTTCTCTTTTGCAGCTTGAATAGCACCTTCAGATATTATGAAATAACTGAATCATGATAGAGAAGAGATCACATTACTTAAGGCAACAGAGATGGTGGAGTAGTGCTACTTCTGCTCCTTGCCATAATGATGGTGTCATTATGAGCTCCACATGCCAGACCTGTAGCTGCAAAAGTTGAATTTTAATTTTCTTGAAGTGTTCTTACTTTGGCATCAAAAATTCAAAATGTATTCTTTGCATAAATAAAAGATATTAATATTAACATTCATATAGAAATATGAATGAGGATAGAGAGATAACTTAGTGGATGCATAAACTTGAGGACTTGAGTTATGATCCCCAGAAGCTGGCCAGGTGTGGTAGACACCTGTAATCCAAGTACTCAGGAAGCAAAGACAGGAGATCCCAGGGTATGTGGGTTATCTAGACTAGCTAATTGTTGAGCTCTGGATTCATTTGAGAGACCTTGGTACAATATAAGTAAAATAGAAAGTGATGGAGGGAGACACTTGACATTAAATTTAGGACTCTTCATGTCTGTGAATCTCATACACATACACACTGAAGGAAGGAAGAAAAAAGATACACGACTACAAAGAGCCAAATCAATACCAAGCGTGTAGAGTAATGGTGGATGTGTCACAACAGGCTACTTCAAACTAAACTACAGACTTACAGTAACAAAACAGCAGGTGATGGGCACAAAAAACAGTGAAATAAAAGAGAAATAAAATTTAACCAAGACTGCTACAGTCTCTGAACTCCCTTTTAATGAAAATAGTCTTTTTTCCTCTCTTAATATATCCAGATTACAGTTTCCTCTCCCTCTACTCCTTCCATTTCCTCCCCACCTTCCCTCCCATACAGGTCCACTCCCTTTCTGTCTCTCATTAGAAAACAAACAGGCTTCTGAGTGATAATAGTACAACAAAGATATAATAAGATAAAGCAAAAGCTAATACATCAAAACTGGACAAAATAAACAGAAGGAAAAGAGCCCAAGGAAAGTACACAAACTAGATGTAGAGGTAGAGACACACTCAGGAATCCCATAAAAACATTAAACTGGAAGCCATAATATATACACAAAGGACCTGTAAGGTAAAAAGAGAGAAAATAAGTAAATAAAACAAAATAAAAATGCAGTCAGGCTGACCCAGTCCTCCTCGTAGGCACCACTATGATGAATGAGCATGTGATGGAGAAGTGGGGAAGATGGAAGAGTGGAGCAGGCCGTGCATGTTGTGGAGAGAGGTGGAACTGGAGATGTGTTGTGGCCTAGTGGGGTCAGCACGGGTGGGATCACCCTGGCTCTGGGAGATGATGGAGGCCACCAGAGGCCTTGTTGGTGGTTGGTGGCCCATCCTGCTGCCCCAGACCATGATGATGAAGCCTGAGTTCCAATGTGGAATACAAGATCTATGTTGGTGACTGAAGCCTTGGTGATGTCCTCTGACTTTGAGGCCTCAGGGAGGGGTGTGTGTTGATATGAGTGGCCTGTGAAGCCACCTGAGGCCATGGTGATGTCTGTACCCATGCTGCCACTGAGGTCCATGTGTGGCCATGTCAATGGTCCTTATGTGGCCTGGGTCTGTGCTAATGTCTGTGGCCCATGTTAACCATTGAAGGCCATGCAGATGTCCATGGTCTATGCTGCAGCCTGAAACCATGTTGATGTGATGCTATTGGTGGCCATACTGATGTGAGTGGCCTGCTCTGCCACCTGAGGCCAAGTTGATTTCCATGGTCCAGGCTACCTCCAAGGGTCTTGTCTGGGTCCACTGGAGGTCATCTTAGTGGTCTGTGCCATGGCCAGAAACCATATGGAAGCCCATGATCTATGCTTCCACTGACTGTAGAGAGCAAGGAAGCTACTTTTTCAGTGATCTTGATGACTGCTGATACACAGTTGAGAAAGAGGGACAAGGAAGATCTCTGTGACAACCCTTACACCCCCAACAGACCCCAAAGTAACAGCCTAAACAGAAAGCCATTGAGGAGAACTCTTAAAAAGTGTTATAAGAATGCTGAAGTGTAGCTCTCTACAATTGATGGCTTCTGGTGGGGTGCAAAAGAGGAAAAGACTCAGTTCTATTTAAGGCGAAGGCCCCTGAGAGTTTGACTACACTCCAGTGAGTATATAGGTAACACAAATTGGACTTTTTTCTTTTTCTTTTCTTTCTATTTTTATTGTTTCTGGGAGGGGAAGTCACAAGGGCAGAGCAGGGGTATAGACATGGAAAGACTGGGAAGTGAGTGTGATCAGGATGTATGTTGTGAA
Organism: Peromyscus attwateri; assembly: GCA_902168425.1. Classification (NCBI taxonomy): domain Eukaryota; kingdom Metazoa; phylum Chordata; class Mammalia; order Rodentia; family Cricetidae; genus Peromyscus; species Peromyscus attwateri. The sequence goes on along the minus strand of CABHPP010136128.1, from coordinate 35,813 downwards.
ATTCTCAAAGAATCAACAAAAGTATTTTGAGGAAAATAAAAATAAAAAATAAGGTAAAAAAAGGCCCAGCATGATATTATAAGATAAGGAACTTTCAATGACAGCATTGAGTTTGGTTTTTGCTGGCCATTTAGTGTTGGGCATGCAGCCTACCTTTAAGAGTAGTTTGTTTCCCTAGTAAGACTATCTTGGAGACAAATAAAATCTCCTTTGCAAGTGCTTGGCAGTTGGAGATAGCTTCTGAGTCACAGATGGGGGCATGTGTCCACTTCTCCTTTCAGCCTAGGACTCCATCTGGTTCAGACCAGTGCAGGCCCTGTGCATGCTGCATCAGTCTCTGTGTGTCATACGAGCTTTGATCATGTTTATTTAGAGGCCTTGTTTTCTTGGTGTCTTCCATCCCCTCTCATCCTGCTTGCCTCCTCTCCTAGTTGCTCTGTCCCTCCCTCTTCTGATAGAGATAACAGTCAGTCAACCTGGGCAGGTTCTAAATCCAAGATGATCTTAAGAGTTTGTGTGTTTCAAGGTCTCTCACTAGCTGCGTAATGTCTGGCTACGGGTCTCTGTATTTGTTCTCATATGTTGCAGGAGAAAGCTTCTCTCATGACAGCTATCAAATTCTTAACTAAGGTGCCAATACTACACATTGAAAAAATGGCAGTCTCTGAATAGGTCCCATGGAGACCCCTAGGACTGAAGGTCACTCTCTGAAAACTGAAGCAGGGTGCCATTGCTGAGGACAATTTCCACACAGTGCAAGAGGTCAAGTTGGTTCAGGCTTGATGCCTCACCCCTAAGTTCTAGTCTCTTTGGCATGAGAAGGTACTTACAGGCTATAGAAAGAGAAATCTGGACACCAATCTGGCCATAAAGCCCTGTGACCTATAATCTGTCCTGCCTGAAAGATGTACTGGGGCAATGGAGGCACAGAACTTTTGGGAGTGGCCCACCAACATTTGCTTTAGCTTGAGGCCCACAGCACCCAAGGGAGCCCATGACTTACTCTACCTGGATGGCCTGGAACTGGAGACTGGATAGCCCAGAGACCTAGAGTAGAACCAAATGAGACTGGAAAAAAAATCAATGAAATGATTCCTAATGATAGTCTGCTATACTCATAGATTGGTGACTTGTCCAGTTGTCTTCAGAGGCTTCCTCCAGCAGGAGATGGGAGCAGTTGCAGAGACTCACAGCAAGACATTATGCAGAGAGAGAGAGAGAGAGAGAGAGAGAGAGAGAGAGAGAGAGAGAGAGAGTGAGAGAGAGAGAGAGAGAGAGTCTAAAGTGGAGGTTTCCATTGGGTCCTTCCCTTCGGAGATTGGAATTTCCATAGAAGAGAGGGAGGAAAGACTGTTGGGAGTCAGAAGGCATGGAGAACACCAGGAGATCATCACCCATTGAGTCAATTAAGCAGAACTCACATGGGCTCACAGAGACTAAAACAGTAAGCACAGGGCATGTGAGGGTCTGCACTAGGTCCTCTGCATATATGTTTTGGCTGTTAGCTTGATGTTTTTGTGGTACTCCTAACATTGGGAGCAGGTATGTCTCTAACTATTTTGCCTGCTCTTCAGACTCTTTTCCTCCTATTGGGTTGCCTTGTCCAATCTCCATATGAGGGCTTTTGCCTTGTCTTATTGTATCTTGTTTTATTGTGTTTGGTTGTCATATCTTGGAGACCTGCTCTTTTCTGAAGAGGAAAATGAGTGGGAGTGGATCTGGAAGAGAGGGGAGGTGTGAGGGAGTTAGCAGGAGTGGAGGGAGGGGAAACTGTGATTGGTATGTATTATATGAGAGAAGATTCTATTTTCAATAAAAATGACAGTCTCTTTAACAAGTGTAGGGCTGGGAAAAGTTAGATATGCATGTGTTGATCTTTTTGTCTCATCTCGTTAAGAAAAAGAACAACTCAAAATTGATAAAAAAAATCTCAATAGGAGACCTGAATTTCTAAAACTAGTGCTGGAAAACATGGAGCAATGACTTCAATGTGTAAATATAGCCAAAACTTTCTCAATATGACTCTAATAGTTCATGAAAATATAAGTTTTGAGAAATCATATTGCATGAAATTGCAAAGTCCATTCAACAAGAGAAATATTAAACTAAAGAGTCACCCTACAGAATGAGAGACAGTCTGTGCCAGATATCCATTTAAATCATATTCATATCCTGCATACATAAAGAATTAAAAAATTAACCACTAAACATACTCATAATTTAGTCAATAAATGGGCTAATTAACTGAACCAGCAGTTCTTAAAATAAGTAAAATGGCCAATAAATAAATGGAAGAAATTGTAAACACACATAAAGGAAGTGAAAATCAAAACTACACAGAAATTCCATCTCAGTCCAGTCAGAATGGCTATTTTTGGGAAAATGACAATAAATATTGGTGAGGATAAGAATAAAAGAATCTTTATACATTGTTGAATAAATGTAACATAACCAAGTTACTATGAAAATCAGTATGACAATTCCTCCAAAAATTAAAGACTAGCCATAATACATTCTAGTTATAATATTTTGAGCATACACCTCTTAAATCAATATTAGCTTTCTGTAGAGATGTCAGTATTCCCATGTTTATTATACCATTATTCACAACACCCAACTGTGGAATTAGCCTAGGTGCATGAGTAGATAAATGTACAAAGAAAATATAAAATCTATATACAGTTCAGTATATAAGTAAAAGAAGTAACAAAGATATCATTTTCAAGAAAATTGATGTCCCTATAGCTTATCATGTTAAGTGAAATAAGCTAAATACAGAAAGATATACTTGACATGACCCTTCTCATATGTGGAACTTAGAGGAAGAAAAAACATGAAAGCAAAAAGTAGTATGGGAAAATGAAACAATATTAGAGAGGGTGAATATGTTTAAAGTTCATTATGTTAATGTGTGAAAATGGCTTTATAGATCCTTTTACTTTGCACCATTGCATAAGATAATGGAAGCAAATAAACTCAATAATATCAGCTATGAAATAAGAGACACTCAAAAGTGAATCTGCATATGTCTCAGTTTTTTACTTCACCCAGTAATTATGAAGTACTTCTCAAGTACCTGACATTTCCTTTATATATTTAGTATATTTCAGTGACAAAATATAAAAAATACAAACTTGGCACTTATATCCTAATTGAGCTAAAAAGACTGTAAGTATAGTAAATAGTAAGTTATAACAAAGATGAAAATGTGTGCAACAACATAATTGAACAGATAGAGATATATCTGGAACTGCAGAAGAGATGTGAGGATGTGGTGGAGTTTTGCTTCCGGGTGAATCAGGGTTAGATTTCTGGATAGGTGCCATTGAAGAAAACTGTGGTATAGCTGAGTGAATTGCTAAGTGGCTGTTCCATAAAAACAAGAAGGAAGAGGACTATTCCAATTAGTGAAAATGTACAAAACACCCATTCTTTTCAAGAACTAGTAAGAGAGGTTAAAAAAGGCACAATTTTGTCTCTGTGTGTAAACAAGAATAGTGGGATAATAGTACAGAGGGAAAATTATATTGAATACTGTGCATCATTGCAAAATATTAGCTTTTATTCTGTAAAAGGACAATCATTTCTAAGAAGGGAGGTGACATATTAACATGAAAAATTTTATCTTTGACTGTCATGGTTAAAATAGTACTGATGAATGTACTACAAATGTCTGCATAGTGTCAAGAGTTGAATTTAGTTATGAATGGAACACATAGATTCTGTAGCATCACAGATGGTAATTCATCATAATAATCTCAAGATTATTGAAGAGTTGAAGAGTTCTCTAATAAGTTTAGACAACTGATATAACCACAGGAAAAAGGAAAATTGAGAATAACTCTGTTTTTAATTTGATGTGAAATGAGGAATTGTCATCATAGAAGACAGGGAAGACTTCTGGAGTTTCAGAAGCTCAGTATTTTTCAGGTTATATCTAAGAAATTTTAGATATTTTCATGAAAACCAAAGTAGACAACCAGATATACAAATTTGGTATACATGCCAGAAATATGAGGCATTATTTCGCATATAGATATTACTTAAAGGTATGAGACTTAATGAGAAAGACTAGAGAGTGACTGTAGATAGGAAATAGATGATGTTGAAGATTTAGGCCCTGTACCTACATATATCACATGATAAAAATAATGAGGATAGTCAGGGAAGACATAGTATGAGCAGTTAGTGATATATGAGTAAATCAAGATTTTTTTTTTAGTGCCAAGAAAATCAAACAAAAGCCAATATGCTGATGGCACAATAAGATCCTGGCTTAAAAAGATGATTAAAAATCATTCACTTAATTTATATCTGGGAAGCATCAGAAATATGTAAAGGAAAGTTTTAGTGGGATGACTAGGGAATAATCCTGAGTGGAATATTTTGGTAGAAAATAAAAGGAGAACAATGAAGAAAGATTAGAGACTAATCTGAAGAATTTTTTTTTAATTCAAAGAACTTCAGCAGAATAGGAGGTTTTACTATATATTTAAGTAAGAGAGTAGGCAAAACTTTGTTGAATGCTGAGGGTACTGGTGCAATAGTTGAGGAAACATGGATGATGTGGAAGAGAGAGAGGGAAATGCTAAAGCAGGTCATGGGTTTGTGTATTTGTTTCCTGCTTGTTTTGAGTAACCAATGTAAACTTGAATAGGAGAAGCTATGATCTTATGAATGAGACTTTCACTAGATGGGATCTGTTATCATTTCCTCATGAAGACTGAAGGATACTCTGGGACTTCATAGTTCATGAGGCAGTCATGAGATCATCATATATCCTTGAGTTTATATTAGAGCTAATTCATTAGCTATATTTGTTGTTGTCCTCTGGTATATCTGTCAATGTTTTGGACCATGGTTTGGAGTCCTGGTGATGTAACCTCTTCTGAGTTTTTCAACTGCTATAAACAACCACAACAAACTCATTGGTTTACTAAGGTGGACTTGGGTGGAATCCTTTGGTGTGTGAGTGGCTTCTCTATCTGGGGTTAGTAGGTGCTTCCTTATGTGTTCTCAGGGAAAGTCATACAACACTTGGACCTAGAGTAGGGACAGAGAATGAAAAACGTATCAGTGTGAGAAAATGGAGTGGTGAGCCACAAAGTGGCCATTTTTCTATGCGTGATATGTGGTGGCATGCCACTTTTCTGTGGCTGCAGTTGCTTGGTCTCTGCCATGGGGGTTACAAGACATTCAGCTGAAACTGAAATCAGCTCACAGGAAAAATGGCACTAAATGGAAGAATTACAAGCACAAGATATACAAATGGGAACTTTCATGTTAGTCTTTTGATTTTATAGGTAAAGTGGATGAAACTAATTTTTGTGACACTATTTTCTGTGTTCCATTCATTGAAAGTCACTCCCAAAGCCCATCACAAATTTTTTCAACTTCTATGGGTATCACAAAAGGAATAAATACATATCTGAAGATTGAAAGTTAGCATTCACAAATGAAAGAAAACATGTAGTCTTTATTTTTCTGGGTCTAGGTTACCTCACTCAGAATGATCCATTTCCATTTTCATATGTTTATATGTAAACTTCATAGTTTCATTTTTAATAGCTGAATAATATTCTATTGTAAAAGTATAGGACATTTTAATTATCTATTAATTGATATAGGTTCTTCCCATTTCCTTTCTTTTCAAGGTGTTCTAGGACTTCATATTCTACTTCCAAAACTATACATAAGTTTGATTTAAGTAAGTGATGATAGTTAAACTTTGAGATAATATTTACCTATTATCAAGGAATAACAGCAATGATTTACTAAGAAAAAATACTTTGAGATAGGGTCTCACTATGTAGCCCTGGACATTCTGGAACTCACTCTGTAGATAGGGCTGGCCTCAAACTCACAGCAATCTGTCTGCTTCTGCCTTCTGAACATTGGGATTAAAAGCATACACCATTATGCTCAGCCATAATTGTTTACTTTTATATCCACGTAGGTTAATGATACCTCAACAACTCCAGTTTTCTTATCATCTTTATACTCAGTGTTATACTATGAGTTATAAAATTCTTTGGTCACATAGACCAAACCAAGTAAGTCTTCAGAGTAGAGAATCCTGTAAGCATGTGATCCTTCCAAATTGCTGTGTTTTTGTAGTATCCCTTGGTCAGTGGTCTCTTGAGATGTGTATAATTAGCTTCTTATCTCCCTAAAGGAAGATTCCACATAACACTTTATGTGAGAGGACACAGAGAAATCTGACTCTGCCAAGATGGTGTTGTTATCACTCAGGTAAAGTGGATGTATGAAAATAAACTTAACAAAGCTTGAGTGGCTTATTCAGATGTTAGTTTGTGCTTGTATCTGCTGTGGACACGAGTCACATATTAAAATGCTTGTAGAGACTATAGCAAAGGAGAGAACGATCAGTAAAATGACTTGAACAGCACAGGAGAATAGTTGTTAGACACCAGTTGAAGTATTGGAAAAGGCTAAGCAATTGACTGCCTTTGAGCTAGAACCACGCTGTAAATGGCCTTGAGAAGCCAAACAACCTTGCAGCATTTGTACTAAGTTTATGTCATAATTAATCATTGTATGCTCACTGAAGATTGATTGAATGAATGATATAATATCCTATGAACTGCTAAGGAAAATATAAAAAATACATATAAATAAAAAGGAAAAAACTGTATGTTTCTCTTCACTTTTAAAAATAGGTGAGTATGAACTATTTGCCTTCTATGAATCATTTGGTGAGTATTCTGTAAACAGAAGCAAATTTTTAGAAATTTTTGTTTTCTAGATTGGAAGAATGTTATAAATACCTCATCAGAAGTAAATTTTAACATGAAACAAAAAATCCTAATGCTGAAAATAGACATTGTCTGAATTGAATGACATTTCTAAATCTTAAAACAAAACGTTACTTAAAAATACCAATTTTACTTATTTTTCTTGTTTTCATCTGCCCTTTATAATTGGAATTTTTGTATTCATTAGATTCTGATCAGTAATCTGTTCAGAAAGAATTAAAGAGGTATGAGGTGAACTTTCACATAAATATTTATCTGAAAAGAATACAGGATTATTTATATTTCTCAAACTGTTAAATAACTGTAATGATGTTCTTAAGTTAGGAGAGTCTAAATTTCCTTGGATTTAAGAAAGTCTTTGAAACAACATGCAAAGTAAAAATACAGGTAGATTCAAGTGAGGGAGTTAAAGTCCTAATTCAAAAATGTTTTATGTCTAATATTTTGTAAGCTTTACCACTTTTTTCTTCCCAATTATATACCAACTTTTCAAATTTCATAGTCCCTCTTGGAGTTTCCTTTTATTCTTATTTATTTCTTTATTTTATTTTTTGAACTTTGAGAATAATTTTATTTGATTTAGAAGAAAAATACCCCAGGGAAGGCAAGGTGTAAATCTCAGCA
>CABHPP010136128.1:0-28313 GCA_902168425.1 Peromyscus attwateri | reverse complement strand
TTCTTTAAAGAAAGAGCAAAAAAGACCAAAGAAACCCGAGAAAGCATCCTTAGATTGTGTTTATAGAAAGAAAGGTGGAAAGCAAATACTACAATTCATTTGTTCTATTACTTCCAAACTTTATGCAATCCCTTTGCCTATCTTTTCATATTATACTATCATATATATTTTATTTGCTTTTCAACAACTCAAACATACTGTTTTCCATTTTCTTTTCTTTTTACTTTCATTTTCTCTCTTACATTACATCCTGTCATCAGCAGTTTCCCCTCCCTCCCTTCAGCTCCTCTCTCCCTCAGATCAACTCCTCTTCTGTTTCCCTAAAAAAAAAAAAAAAAAAAAAAAGCAGACCTCACAGGGATATCCACTGACCATGGCCACTGAACAAGATATAATGAGACTGGGCACAAACACTCATATCACAGCTGTATGTGGCAACTCAATAGGAAGAAAAGGGTCCCAAGTGCAGGCAGGAGAGTCAGAGACACACTCCACTCCCACTCTTGGGAGTCCCACAAGATAACCAAGCTACACAACCTAAGGTTTATGCAGAGGACCTAGCTCAGACCCATACAGGGTCTTTGTTTGCTGCTTCAGTCTCTGTGAGCCCCTATAAGCCTTGCTTAGTTGATGCTGTGGACCATATTCTCATGGTATCCTTGTCCATCCTCTCTGGCTCCTAAAATCCCCCTCCACCTCTTCTTAAGGGTTCCCCTGGCTCCACCGAGTGTTTGGCTGTGGCCATCAGCTGCTGGATGGTGTTCCTCTGATGACACTTGAGCTAGCCACTGATCTATAAGTAAAGCAGACAGCAGAATATCAAATTAAGAATCATTTCATTCACTTTTTTTTTTGCCAGTCCTATTTGGTTGTATTCTGGGTTTCTGGGCTGTACTGCCTCTGGTTCCTGGACATCCAGGCAGTGTCAGGCATGGGTTCCCTCTCCTGGCAAGGGCCTCAAGTTGGACCAGTCACTGGTTGGCAACTTCCACAGGTTCTGCACCACCATTACCCCAGCACATCTTGCAGGCAGGACAGATTGTAGGTCAAAGGTTTTGTGGCTGGGTTGATGTTCCAGTCCCACTGCTAGGAGCCTTGCCTGGTTATAGAAAATGGCCAGTTGGGCTCCATATCTCAGATCACCAGAAGACTTTGCTAAGGTCACTCTTGCAGATTCCCGTGAGTTTCCACTGCCCTGCATTTCTACATTGCCCTCATGGCCCCCTAATTCTGGTTTTCTCTCCTAGTAATGTCTCCCTCCATTCCTCCCACTGCCCTGCCTGATCCCTTCTGTTCCCATCCCCACCTGCCCCTAGTCCATCTGTAAAATCTATTCTCTTTTCCCTCCTCAGGGGGATTCATACATCCCCCTTGAGCCCTCCTGGTTACTTAGCCTCTCTGGGTCTGTGGATTGTAGCATGATTACCATTTACCTAACACCTAATGCCCAGTTATAAGTGAATACATACCATGTTTGTTTTTCTGGGTATGGATTGCCTCAGGATGATTTTTCTATTTCTATCCATTTGCCTGCAAATTTCATGATGTCATTGTTTTTAACATCTGAGTAATACTCCATTATATAAATGTAACACATCTTTTTATCCATTTTTCAGTTGAGGGACATCTAGGTTAATTCCAGTTTTTTGCTATTATGAATAAAGTTGCAATCAACATGGATGAGCAAGTGTCCTTGTGGTATAATGGAACATCCTTTGGGTATATGCCCAGGAGTGGTATAGCTGGGTCTTGAGGTAAATGATTTCCATTTTTCTGAGTAACTGCCACATTGACTTCCATAGTCGGTTTGCAATTTTGTACTCCTATCAGCAATAGAAGAGTGTTCTCCTTGATCCACATCCTTGTCAGCATGAGCTGTCACTTGTGTTTTTGATCTTAGATATTCTGAGATGTGTAAGATGGAATCTCATAGTAGTTTTGATTTTCATTTCCCTGATGGTTAAGGATGTTGAACATTCTCTGTTTCCATCCAATACTTATTTTATAGCTTTTCTGTATCTAAAGCTTGAGATACCCTGATGAGAAGACAGATGTAGGATTCAACCATATAGGGGATGCTGTGTAATTGAGAAATTAATCAATGAATCAAATTTGTACTGAGTACTAAACAGATACAGAGTTCCATGAGAGCAATTGTGCTGTTCACATTTGAAATTTCATTATTTGGTCACTAAAATGATGTGAATAATGTAATGTATTACTGAATGGGTGATAGTATATTTTGAAATGTGTTTTGGACATGGCAGTGTGATGTCCTCTGCTTATTCGTATTCATTAATGTTTTTGAGTAATTTATCTCATAAGTTGGTCACTATTATGAACAAGAGGAAGGAACAAAATCATGGATATTATTAGTATTTATTGAGCATTCACAAATGGAGCACCTATCTATTGAGGACATGATTGTGTCTATAGTCAATCCACCCTTATCCTGCCCAATCCTTGCCAAATACATGATTCTGATCTTTATTTCATTCCTATAGCTTAACCGAATTAACCATTTTAATTTGTTTAAACAGAAATTAAATCACAAGGTCAAGGGTTTCAGTATCTTTTTTGATAATAGACAGTCCTTGGCTGAACCATGAGCTTAATCATGGGTCCTGAACCCACATCCCAGATGTATGCTGTTTTTTCTCTAAAGGAAACTAACACTACAATACAATATGATAAATCTTTTTATAGAATTATGGACAAAGTACCCTTATGTGATGTTGTCTTTGAGAAGTTTAGGCATCCAGATCATGTGGCATACACTCTATGGCAATAATTATGTTCACACCCAGGCCTCATGGACTGATGGCCTGGAAGAGTGTAAACTTTGATATTTGAGTTTTATTGTAATGTCAAATTGCTAGAGAAATTTCTCAATACTTACAATTTGTGTACCTAACATGATGCACATCAGTATCTGGTGTTTCATAGACTTATCCTCCTCTGTGAACCCCTTTTTCTTTTTTTAAATTTTTTAAAATTCATTTTACATATCAACCACAGATTCTCCTCTCATCCCTCCTTCTGCTTCCCCCTACCTCCCCCCATCTCCTCCCAACAGGATAAGTTCTCCCATGGGGGGACAGCTAAGCCTGGTACATTCCGTTGAGGCAGGGCTAAGACCCTCCCCACTTTATCAGGGGTGAGGAAGGTGTCTGACCATAGGTAATGGGATCCAGAAAGCCAGCTCATGCACCAGTAATAGATTCTGATCACTTTGTCAGGGGCCCCTCAAACAGACCCCACTACACAACTGTCTCCCGTATGCAGAGGGTCTAGTCCGGTCCCATGCAGGTGAACTCCCTTTTCATTGTTTCAGAGAAAGGAAACATATATAGGTGTACCTGTATTTGGATCATAAGTCTTGAATCCAGTTAACTTGAAGAATGAAAGAAATGCTAATGGTATAAAGGAAGATGTTATAGTTATGGTTAACATTTGATAACATTGAATTTATCAAACATTTTTTGGAGATAAGATGAAGTAAGGGCTTATATGTTAGAATAAACTGTAATTTTCAGAATGGAAGCAATATTGAAAAAAAACTGAACTTTTTTTGGTAATTGGCAGAACCAGGCTATAAAGAAAATGAAAGAACTTAGGTTTTAATTGATATTTTTCATGTTGACTGCTCCATGTCACAAGGACTATCTCTGTATTAAGTAGGCTATTAAATTTAGAAGTTTTCATGGAACATAACATTATACTGAAACTGCTACCACCTTCTGTGTATGATCATAGTCTAAAAATATAAGCATAAAAGCACTTTCATCCTTCATCTTTTATAGAAGTTTAATTAACAAATACATGTAAGTATTTATGGTGTTTAATGAGATGTTTTATTACCTGGTAACATTGTTTGACTAAAGGGAGCTAAGTAACATTCACCTCACACACCTATTTGTGATAATAACATTAAAAATCTCGGCAGTATTCAAGTATGTGACATAGAGCTGATTTTAACCACAGTCACCATGCTGTATAAGAAATCTCCAGGAGCTCATCTTGTTTAACTGAGTATTTTTCTCTCTTGACAAATACCTTCCCTTTTCCCCTTCTGACCCTGCCTAACTTGCTTATGGTACACCATTGTATTTTCTTCTTTTATGAACGTAGCTTTTTTGGGTATTTATTTGCTTATTTTTTTCATAAATATATTTTGATTATACTCTTTCCCCTCCCCCAATTCTTCCCAGATTCTCCCCCAAATACTACCTGCCCATCTTGATGTTCTCTCTTTCAAAAATATCTGAAAACCAAAACAAACAACTTGAAAAGACAAAAAAAAAAAACAACCACCACAACAAAACTAAGTAAAGAAAAACCAACAAACCACCCACCCACCCACCCACCCACCCTCCTACCCACCCACCCACCCACCTAACCAACCAAACAACTAAACAAAAAGAGCACAAAAAAATTAGTGCATTTTGCACTGGCCAACTTCTCCTGAGCATGGAGCCTACCTTGGAGTGCAGCTGATATCCCCTCCATTGGACAAAACTAAGACTCTTCCAGCAGGTATGCATTCAAAATAGCTTCTTGATTAGGTGCAGAATCTTGTCTACTTCTCTTCTCAGTACTGGGAATTTGCCTGGCTTGAACTCGTGCAGGTCTTGTGCATACTATCACAGTCTCTGTGAGTTCAACTGTGCATCATCCTGGTTGTGTCTGGTCCTGGGGTCATCCACCACCTCTGACTCTTACAACTTTTTGACTTTCTCTTCCTGGCTTCTTTATGTTTCATTTCCACTGAGATCTTTCAGCAACTGTTTCCATGACTTTATTTTCACTTACCACTATGATTTCCAGGCTTGTTCATGTAATTACTAAATACAGAATTCCTTCTTTTAGGGTTACAGAATAGTCTGGGGTGCTTGTATGTATGTATGTTATGCATGCATCTATCAATGAAGGCAGATTGTTCACATACAATGTTTATGGATAATACTATAATAAAAATGAAAAAAGATAATTTTGACTTTTGATAATGTCATTTCTTCAGGATATATACACCCTGAAGGAGAGAATTTCTCTATCACATGATAGTTATTCTTTAGTCTTTCCTATCTTTTCTCTTCTTTTTCACCTTATACTCTGTGCCCTTCTCTTTTTGTTTTGTATTATTGAGGACTAAGCTCAGGGTCTTATATATGTCAGGTAAATATAAATTTATTGTGCTACAAATCCAGTATGTTTTTAAAATTTTGATGACATTACATTATTATTTTTTTAGTGGATGTATTAATTTATATTCTCATTAACAATTTATAATGATGCCCTCTTTTAAAAAATTATTTCTAAAAATTTTATGTGTATTTACATCTATGTATATGTCATGTGTGGACAGGTGCCTGTGGAGGCCAGACAAAGGCATTGGATCCTCTGGACCTGGAGTTACAGGTAGCTGTAAGCTGCTTGATGTGAATTCTGGTAACCAAACTTGGATTCTATGAAGGACAGAAAGTGCGCTTAACTGCTGAGGCTTATCTCCAGCCCCTTTAAATGCTCCCAACCTTGTTATCTTTTGATTTCTTTTTACAAAATATTTTTCCACATGTGTCAAGTCATAGTTCATAACAGTTTTAATTTATAATACTCTTATGATTGCTCATGTTCAGCACTTATTCATATCTGTTTGTTTGGTTTTAGGTTAGTTGTAATGCTGAAGTAAAAATAGGCTTCTATAACTTGGGGGTTCTCCTATTCTGTTAATACAATTGTAATTTTCAGTTTCTCCCATTTTCTCCTTCAGGTAACATTGCCAACCAAGCCAATGGAAGGTGTAAATCAGTCTGTGGTGTCAGAGTTTGTGTTCCTGGGACTCACCAACTCTTGGAATATCCAACTATTCCTTTTTGTGTTCTCCTCCACATTTTATGTAGCAAGCATGATGGGAAACTCTCTCATTGTGTTCACTGTGGCTTCTGACCCTCACTTACACTCTCCCATGTACTTTCTGTTGGCTAACCTCTCCTTCATTGATTTGGGTATTTCTTCTGTTACTTCCCCCAAGATGATTTGTGACCTGTTCAGAAAGCATAAAGTCATCTCCTTTAGAGGTTGTGTCACTCAAATTTTCTTCATCCATGTCATTGGTGGTGTGGAGATGGTGCTGCTCATAGCCATGGCCTTTGACAGATATGTAGCCATATGTAAGCCTCTCCATTACTTGACTATTATGAGCCCAAAGATGTGCATCTTGTTTTCAGTGGCCTCCTGGGTGGTTGGTCTTATGCACTCTCTGTTTCAACTGGCTTTTGTAGTAAACTTACCATTCTGTGGACCAAATGTGTTGGACAGCTTCTACTGTGACTTTCCTCGGTTCATCAAACTTGCTTGCACAGACACATACAGACTAGAATTACTGGTTTCAATCAATAGTGGATTTATGTCAGTGGGCTCCTTCTTCATACTGATCATTTCTTATATTGTCATCATAATCACTGTACAAAAACACTCTTCAAGTGGCTCCTCCAAGGCTCTGTCCACACTTTCAGCTCATGTGACTGTGGTGGTCTTATTCTTTGGTCCTGTGATGTTTTTCTATTCATGGCCTTCTTCTTCCACACATTTGGATAAGTTTCTGGCCATATTTGATGCAATTGTTACTCCTTTTCTGAACCCTGTGATTTATACATTGAGGAACCAAGAAATGAAAATGGCAATGATGAGAGTATTTAACCAGATACTGGGTTATAGGCAAATAATTAAACATTTGACCTGTGAACAATCTTAACTGAGCATAGAAGTACATTGCTAACTAATTTCTGAGGATAGTATTTCTTTGTCTATTTCAATATGCTTATTTATAATATATATGCTATCTTGTTTTATACTTAGCAATGAGGGACAACATTTATGAAAATACAAATTACATTATAAATTTAATGAAGCTCAATTGCTTAGAAATAATACCTACATTATGTAAACTCTTAGACATAAAGAAAATGAATGTTTATTTTAAGGTCTTAAGAACAGGAAAAACTCTCTCTTCTTTAAAAATATTTATTTGTATTTTAAGATTATGTTTGTATGTATATGTCTTTGCACATGTAAGGGCAAGTCCCTCTGGAGTCTCAAGAGAGGGCATTGGATATGCTGATGGGAAGTTATAGGTTGTTTTGAACCATTTGAATTAGGTGTTGGGAACCAATCTTGGGTCCTCTGAAAGGGTAGTGCATGCCCTTAAAAGGTGAGCCATCTCTCTAGACTGTCTCTATTTTTGAATGGAACTGTTTGTGATAAGCAGAGACTTCTTGTTATATTCCACAGAACATTTATACAAGAATTATTGAACTAGGCCATTTTTTTCCCATGTGTGCACCTTCATACTGCCTCTTTCTCTCTTGACTTTTCCAGTTAGAGAAGGAAGTTAGAATTTTTGAGTGCACATCAGAGTCTTACATATGTATGTACTTGGGTAGGAACTGTGTGAGTTATGTTTGGAACAGCAAAAAGGTGCCGAGGAAGCATGTTGATTTTTTCTGCTGATTATAACAGACTACTCAAAGACATTTAATACCATTTACCTTTTCTTCCCATTTTTCATCTTACTTTTTAATTTTGTCTTTCCATACCACTCCAAGAGAAGTTTGGGTGATATTTGGATGGTGGAGTACTCTTGTTTTATAGGTTGCTGCAGTGTTGGAATCAAAACCAATATACATTTCTTGTGGCATGCTGGTGCTCTACAAATTTATGGGATCACTAATATTTTGAGTTTTCTTCCAACAGGGCACATGGTATATATAAACAATTTCACAACAGATAATCAAAAGAAGCCTAAGAAAATATCCCAAAGTAAAAGAAATTAATTAATATTTTTCAATAATTACTTTTTTATTAATAGCCTGAATAATCCAATTTAAAAAATACAGACTAACAGGTTGGGTAAGAAAACAGGCTCCATCTTTCTGCTGCCTCTGAGAACACACCCCAACATTAATAATAGACACCACCTCAGGGTAAAAGGATGGGAAAAGGTATTCTAAGCTAGGGAACTAAGACACATGCAGGCATAGCTATTATAACATCTGATGAAATAGATTTCAAGTCAAAATTAGAGAGATAAGGAGGGTCACTTCATATTCATCAAAAGAAATCCAACAAGAGCAACAAGAGGCTATTACAATTCTTTTTTTTTTGAATTTATTTTATTTTATTTTACAATATAATTCAACTTTACATATCAGCCATAGATTCCCCCGTTCTCCCTCCTCCCGCCCAGCCCCTCCCCCCGGCCCACCCCCCATTTCCATCTCCTCCAGGGCAAAGACTCCCCCGGGGATTGAGATCGACCTGGTGGACTCAGCCCAGGCAGGTCTAGTCCCCTCCTCCCAGGCTGAGCCAAGGGTCTCTGCTAAGCCCCAGGTTTCAAACAGTCAGTTCATGTACTGAGCACAGGACCTGGTCCAACTGCCTGTATGCCTCCTAAGCAGATCAAGCCAATCAACTGTCTCACCTATTCAGAGGCCCTGATCCAGTTGGGGGCCCCTCAGCCATTGGTTCACAGTTCATGTGTTTCCCTTCGTTTGGCCACTTGTCCCTGTATTCCATCCATACCTGGTCCCAACAACTCTTGCTCACATAAACCCTCCTCCTTCTCGCCAAGTGGACTCCTGGAGCTCCACCCAGGGCCTGACCGTGGATATCTGCATCTAGTTCCCTCTGTCACTGGATGGGGTTTCTAGCATGACAATTAGGGTGTTTGGCCATCTTATCACCAGGGTAGGTCAAATCAGGCTATTTCTCGACTATTGCCAGCAGTTTATTGTGGGGGCATCTTTGTGGATTTCTGTGGGCCTCTCCAGCACTTTGCTTCTTCCTATTCTCATGTGGTCTTCATTTATCATGAACATTCCTTATGTTCCCTCTCTGTTCTTGATCCAGTTGGGATCTCCCGCTCCCCCAAGTTCTCTTTCTCTCGCCCCTCGCCCCTCATTACCCCCACTCGAGGATGTGGAGCTAGGGGAACTCTCCTCCACTGCTGGTGGGAATGCAAGCTGGTACAACCACTGTGGAAATCAATATGGCGCTTTCTTAGAAAATTGGGAATCAATCTCCCCCAAGATCCAGCTATACCACTCTTGGGCATATACCCAAGGAATGCTCAATCATACCACAAGGGCACTTGCTCAGCTATGTTCATATCAGCATTATTTGTAATAGCCAGAACCTGGAAACAACCTAGATGCCCTTCAACCGAAGAATGGATAAATAAACTGTGGTACATATATATACAATGGAATACTACTCAGCAGAGAAAAACAATGACATCATGAGGTTTGCAGGCAAATGGAGGGATCTAGAAAAAATCCTCCTGAGTGAGGTAACCCAGACTCAGAAAGACAAACATGGTATGTACCCACTCATAGGAGAATACTAGTTGTGGAACAAGGATGACTGGACAGCCACTCACAACACCAGGGAGGCTACCTGGATAACAGGACCCCAAGAAAGACACGGGGATCGCCCAATGACAGAGAAATGGATGAGATCTACATGAACAATCTGGCTATTACAATTCTAAGCATATACACACTAAACACAGGAGAACCAAATTTATAAAAGAAATACTATTATTCCCCAAACTACAGATTAACCACAAAATAGTGATAATGGGTGACTTTAATAGCCCACTCTAGTCAATAAGTAGGTCATTAGGACAAAAAACAGAGAAAATCTGTAGTTAAATGACATCATAAATCAAATATTTAATGTTTAAAGTTAAATGACATCAAAAATCAAAAGTTAAATGACATCATAAATAAAAAAAAATCTACCGTACATTCTACCTCAATACTAAACAACACACATACTTCTCAGCAGGGCATGGAACTTTCTACAAACCTGACCACTTATCAGGATGCAAAGCATGTTTCAAGAAATGTAGGAAAGCTGAAATAACATCCTACATTTTATCTGACCACAATGGTATAAGGTCGTATATGAGCACCAGTAGATTCTACAGAAAACATACAAACTCATAGAGACTAAACAACACACTACTGAATGATAATTCACTCAAGAAAGAAATTGAGAAGGAAATTTTAAAAATTCTATAATTGAATGTAAATGAAAACACAGTATGCAAAAATTTGTGGAGCATAATGAAGGTAGTCAAAATAGGCAAATTTAGAGCACTAAGTGCCTATTCAAAAATTTGAGATATATCAAATGAACAACTTAATGATGTATTTGAAGGCCTTTGGAAATAGAGAACAAATAACTCACCCAAACAGTAGGTGGGAAGAGATAATCAAACACTGCCTGAAATAAACAAAATAGAAAGAAAAAATCAATAAAATGAAGAATCAATGAAATGGAGCCATTTCTTTGAAGACGTTAACAAGATTGATAAACTTTAGGCAATTTAAATAAAATAAAGACAAAGAGGATCCATATCATTAAACTTAGAGATTAAATGAAATATATTACAAGAAACACTGAAGAAATCAGTGAATTATGAAGAAATACTTAAAAAATCTATATTCTACCAAACAAAATTATAAAAGAAATGTGTGAATTTCTAGATATATATGATCTACCAAAGCCAAATCGATATGAAATAAGTATTTTAAAACACCATAACATCCATTTGAAGTAGAATCAGTAGTTAAATATTTCCAAACTAAAAAGAAAGCCAGAGAAAGATTGATTCTATGCTCAACCAATCTTTCTCTGGAATTCTCCAGACCTTCAGAGATCAAACACCAATACTTTTCAAGCTACTATGTAACGTAGAAATTGAAGGAACATTTCCAGGTTCTGTTTCTGAATGCAGTATTACCCTGATACCAAGACCAGACAAAGACCCAATAACAAAAAGAAAAAAGATAATTATAGCCCAATCTCTGCTGAACATTTAGATTCACAATGGGCTACAGAAATACTAGTGTATTTACCAAACAGAAAATCAGTAGATTTGTAAACCAAACGCCACACTCGCAGAACTGCACTGTATCTCATCCCTTAGCACAAATGTATGCTTTTTTTGTTCTTAAATTAACATCTTGTCTTTTCCACTTAACTAGATATACCACAATATTAAAGACCCAGTGGGGAAAAATGTGTCCGGTATGTGAATATGTAATGGGCTGTGGCTTTTCCTTCTTTTTGTGGGCTCTAAAGAATAGTTTTAAACAATTTAATACTCCAGTTAGAGTGTGTCAAAATATACTATGAGAGAAAGAAATGAAACATTTTGAAGTTATACAATAGTGCTACTACATTTTCTAATGGCCCTGATGAGTAATGGAGAGTCACACAAAAAAGTTCTCAACAAAATGTTTATATACTGAATTCAAGAACTAATCCAAAAGATTATCTATGAATCAAGTTGGCTCCATCCCAGAGATGTATGAAAGGTTCAGTGTATGTAAATTAATACATTAATACCAGAGTTATAAAGATTTTGCCTATGCATGAGGCTGTGTACTCTGAGGTGACTCTGGAGCAGGAAAATAATACGTAAATTTTGTAGGAGAAAAAAATAATGTGCAGTGTAGAGTATCACAGTTTCCTGTATCCTGAGCATGTGCATGTGTGTGTGCATGCGCGCGCGCGTGTGCGCGCGCGCGCACACACACACACACACACACACACACAAACAAACAGTTTACACAAGGTCTCTATGTAAAAGAAACAAGGAGACAACTATCTATAAGACGATCAGAACAATTCTTCAGGAGAGGCTTCCTACTCAGGTGATTCTAAATTGTGGCAAGTTAACATTAAAACCAATCATAATGTACATATTCTCTCTCTCTCTCTACACATATATAATATGTATACACACACACACACACGTGTGTGTGTGTGTGTGTGTGAACTTGAATTGTAAACGTATTCACATAACAATGCTGGCCTGTCATGAAAGTGAATAGCCACTGAAAAAGATCTGATACAGAAGTCATCCAATTATATGGGCACAATTTGTCCTTTATTTTCACAATGGGGACTGAAAACATGAAATTTATAATTTAGGGATTGTATTTGTATTCTTTTAATAATCTCTGATAAGTGGTTTTCATGCATTGTAAATAAATAATGATACATATGAAATGTATTATGTCAAGATTGATCTCCTATTGTAATGAAACTTTTTTCACTTTATAAATAGAGAATCCTATATAAAACCAAATGCTGATTTAGGATAAGATGATCTGAGGGAAACTGTGTTATTAGAACAAGTCTCATGATATCATGCAGACAGTTATCAGGCAATGATACAATAACTATTCATTAAATGGCCTGATGTTTTTCTAATTTGATATTATTTTTCCAGCTCTGCTCAACCCTCAGATATTATTATTGTCTTAGACAAGAGAGGTACAAATAGTTCACCCCTCTAGTTACACCTGACCAAGCCCTTGACATGAGTATGCCATTCCTTGTAGAAGCCATTTCCTTAAAAGTTGTATAAAATTAAACTACAGTATACTTCACTGTTCATAAAACCCTTACTGTGCTGTGACACTTATTGAAAATAAGTCTATTTTTGCATACATTCATGTTTATTCACTTGCACAGCAGTTTATCAGATGCTGGTTTGCTGTTTAATCTTTGCATAAACGATGTGGTGACTGTTCTTAGAAAGTCTCAACCTTCTTTTTAGGGGGGTTCTAGGACTTTGTGTGTGTACCATTGTAGCTAGAGTTTTCCTGCCTGGCCCACAGTCAGGATAAATCTCTTCAGTCCCACAGCCGCTCAGACCCAACCAAGTAAACACAGAGACTTATATTGCTTACAAACTGTATGGCGGTGGCAGGCTTCTTGCTAACTGTCCTTATGGCTTAAATTAATCCATTTCTATAAATCTATACCTTGCCACGTGGCTCGTGGCTTACCGGCATCTTTACATGCTGCTTGTCCTGGCGGCGGCTGGCAGGCAGGCAGGCAGTCTCCTTCTGCCTTCCTGCTCTTTTAATTCTCTCTGTTAGTCCCGCCTACTTCCTGCCTAGCCACTGGCCAATCAGTGCTTTATTAGCAACACATTTGCCATACAGAACATCCCACAGCACTTCCCCCCCCTTTTTTTTTTTCAAAAAGGAAGGTTTTAACCTTAACAAAGTAAATTACATATAATTTGGGAATTTGGGCGTAGCTTCTCTTACTGCTTCCTGCTGGAGGGGGGCGCTGTATCTTATGGGGACACAAAGAAAATTTTAGGATCATGGAGTAGTCCGTGAGGGTGTATCGTCTGAGCCAGTTGCCTTGAAACGGTTCTGGATGTTGGATCATCTGGGCCATGGTGTCATCGGAGACCTTTCAGGTGGTCTTGGCTGGTCAAACCTGATGTATCTTAATCTGGAACAAATCCATAGCCTCTGTCTTTCTGTGGGAACAAAATCAGAGCTTCCTTTCCAAAGCAACATATCTTTACATCCAAATTTTGAAGTCAAGGTATCTTTAAAATATACATATTGGTTTAACTCAGCTTCCTTTACAATCAAATATCTCTCTGCAGTTAAGAATCCTAAAGAAAACACAATGCAGATTCTCTGTGTGATATCCATCTTTACGTGGCTTATATTTTATACTACCTTTACTGTCTCTTTAAAGACTTTATTTTTCAAAACTATTTCTTTATATAACTGTATATATCACCTTTTTTGTCTCTTTTAAGCCTACGTATTTTTTTACACACATTTTAAAGCATTTAAAGTCTTGTTCCATCTGAATCTGTCTTATTGTGTACCTGTTACTTTAAACTGCAGCATTCTAAGACTGAAAAGGTGCTGTGGCTGCTGGCTCCGCCCACCTCAGCTACCCAACATGGCGGTGATACGTTTACCACCAGCTCTGGGAGCCTTCGTGGGTCTATGCTTCTATCAAAGCAGTGTTTAGCCCAGAAACCTCTTCTTTTTGTTTTGTGCTAGGAAAGGCTAAATCCACCACGCAGCTTAGTGTGCCACTTGCAGAGGCCTCATTCCCGCCATACTGCAGGTCGAGCACACACGCCAGGAACCCGCCATACAGTAGCTCAAACCCTCAGGCTGCGGCTAACTTGAGAAAGACAACTAGGAAGCTGTTTTAGCTCCGTTTTAGAATCTTTTCTCAGGTTTTAGGTGGAAATTCCTGCCCCACGTTCTGGCGCCATATGTAGATGTATCCAACCGTCTTATAAATAAGAAACACAGAACCAATGCAAAGAAGAAAGCCAAGAGGTCAGAGCTAAGAGCCAAAACCTTACCCTTCCTCCTGCAGTGGTCCTACCTCTCCGAAGGAGGAGGTACTTCCTGTGTTAAAGTCTTTATATAGTCTCTGTTCTGCCTTCTCATTGGTTGTAAACCCAACCACAGGACTGCCTCATTCTGGCCTGTCTGTACAGACCTCCAGGTGTTCTATGGTTGGTATTGAGATTAAAGGCATGTGTATCCAATGCTGGCTGTATCCCTGAACACACAGAGACTTACCTAGCTCTGTCTACCAGGTGCTGTGATCACAAACGTACACCACCACTGCCCTGCTTTCCTATGGCTTGCTAATAGCTCTGACCCCCAGGCAACTTTATTTATTAACATACAAATAACATTTTGGTACAAAGAAAATATCACCATATACCATTGTTTCTTTATGTTATTATTAGTGGACAGGTGTTTTAGTTATTTCATTCACTTATAAGCTTTATTTATTTTATACTAAGTTTCTATATAGCTAATTTTATGCACACTGCTGTGGGATATCTTTCTGTACTCTGTGAATATGTGTTGCTCTGACTGGTTGATAAATAAAGCTGTTTGGCCTATGACAAGGCACTTAGAGGCAGGCAGAAAATCTGAGAGAGACAAGAAGGAAAAGGGCAGAGTCTAGAGACACTGTGAGCCACCTGCAGGAGAAGCAAGATGTGAAAATACTGGTAAGCCACAGTCACATGGGAACTTATAGATTAACAGAAATGGGTTAGTTTAAGATATAAGAGCTCGCTAGCAAGAAGCTTGAGCCATAGTCCATCGAGTTTGTAATTGATATAAGTCTCTGTGTGATTACTTGGGTTTGAGTGGCTGCAGGACTGGGCTGGACAAAGGAAAACTTCCAGCTACATTTGGCTGCCCAACATGTTGGCTCAATTTTCCACTTAAAACTTGAGAGAACTTAAAAAAAAAGATTCTAAAACAGAGCTAAAAACAGCTCCCCAGTGTGTCTCTCAGGCCAGCTGCAGCCTGTAGGCTTGAGTTACAGTATGGCGCGTTTGCGGTATATGGGCCTGACCTGTAGTGTGGCAGATTCCCACTGTGGTACACAGAGGCATCTCCAAGCCTCACAGCATGCTGCATGGTGGATTTAGCTTTTGCTAGTACAGACAAAAGAAAAAAAAAGATTTCTGGGCTACAAACTGCTGGATGGAGGCATGGACTCACTGCTTCTCAGAGTCAGTGGAGAGCATGGCTCCCAGAGTTGGAAGTGAGTTAGCTCCACCATGTTGAAAAGCTGAGGTGGGTGGAGCCAGTAGCCAAGGCTGACATTTCAGTCCTAGCCATGCTATAGTTTAAAGCAATAGATTCACAAAAAGACAGATCCAGATGGAATAAACCTCTAAATGGTTTATGTTATGTGTAAAAATGTATGTAAGCTTGGAAGAGAGAGGAAAAGTAATATATACAGTTATATAAAGAAATAGATAGTTTTAAAAAATGAAGTCTTTAAAGAGACAGTAAAAGTAATATAAAAAATAAGCCACGTAAAGATGGAAATCACACACTGAGTTTGGGTTATATTGTCTTTGGGATTTTTAACTGCAGACATTTGATTGTAAAGGCTGCTGAATTAAACCAATATATATATATATATATATATTTTAAAGGTATCTTGACTTCAAAATTGGTGTCTAAGGATACGTTGCTTTGGAAAAGAGGTTCTGCTTTTGTTTCCACAGAAGATGAGAACCTGTGGATTGCTTCCAAGCTAAGATGGTTTGATCAAGGAAGACCCCTGAGAGGTCTTCAGACGTTCCAACATCCAGATCAGCTTCAAGGCAACTGGCTCAGACAATGCAGTCTCACAGACTACTCCAGTCAGGACTTGACCGTTTTTCTTAATTTTCTCAGGATCCCTATAAGATTGCCAGCGCCCCCATCCAGCAGGAAGTAGTATAAGAAGCTATACCCAGATTCCCAAAATATTGTTTATAAATGTTTATTTTATTTAAAGGGGGTTGATTATAAATGCAATCTCTTTCTAAAGAAGAAAAGGGGATATGGTATAGATATGATAGGATAAAAGGATAAATTATTGAATATAGTTTTAAAGAGTAGCAACTTGTTTGAAATATTTTACATTGCTATGGATTTTAGTTTATTGACACAAATTTAAAGTTAATTTTGTTATACTGTATGTATATTTCTACTCTTGTTTAGGGTTATGTTTGTACAGTTCGTTTAAAATTGTAATGTATAATTAAGAAATAATAATTAACCATCTATGATAATCACATTCATAATCATGCTAGTTAAGTTTTCTAGGTATACACAGATATATTTCAATTAGGTAGGTGATCTCCAAACACTTCAAAGACCTACAGAATATGGCATTTAAAATGTTTTAAGAACTTTGACTTTCTGGACATTGAGACATGTATGCTCCTGGCAGCACCAATCTACTTTAGAGAAGATAATAGGCATTGAAGAAACTCATTATGGAGTTTACTTTCTTTATGGCAAAAGTTAGTCACTGTTCAAAAAAGTGCCCTTGAGTAGACTGCTTGACAGTATGTTGTATTAAGTGGACATGCAGGACCATAGGAAGGTGACCACTGAACTTTGCAAGACAAGATGGTTCTTCAGGTTCCTGCTTTACAGAGGAGACTGCCAAATAGTCTATAGGACACAAGGAGAAGCAACTAAAAATCTTTAGGCCTATAGGCTGAAGATGGACGTCCCAACATTACAGAGGAACTTTGGGTAATTACCCAGGCAGCCAGCTGTCTCTGTCATTCTAGATTTTTTGGAAGTTGCTTATAATGTACTTCCTATTAACTTATGAAATAGTATATCCTTCTGAGGTCTTTGATGTAGTTGAAGACTAGATAGTTATAATTATAGTTTTCCTTAGTCATGATAAAAGATAAATTAGATATGAAATATCAGACACACAAATATAGGACAGATGATAGAATATTTTCTTTAATTTTGCCAAATATAAATAGACTAGATATTGTAACTGTAATTCTTGTTTGAAAAACTGTTTTGTTATATGTAATATGTTAAAGTTAAACTCTTCCTTTTTGATTAGACAGAAAAGGGAAAATGCTGTGGGATATTGTTCTGTATGCTGTGAATATGTGTTGCTTTGATTGATTGATAAATAAAATGCTGATTGGCCAGTAGCCAGGCAGGAAGTATAGGCAGGTGAGCAGATGAGGAGAATTCTGGGAAGAGAAATTGGCTGAGTCAGGGGTTGCTAGCCAGACACAGAAGAAGCAAGATGACAAGGCAGAACTGAGAAAAGGTACCAAGCCATGTGGCTAAACATAAATAAGAATTATGGGTTAATTTAAATGTAAGAGCTAGTCAGTAATAAGCCTGAGCTAATGGCCAAGCAGTTATAATTAATATAAGCCTCCATGTGTTTATTTAGGGGACATGAGTGGGAGAAATTTGTCCCAACTGATGGCCAGCTGGGACACAGGAAAACTTCCAGCTACAGCACACATCTGTGATTATACGTCACATTTTTACTGAAAATGAAGACTTCACACACATTCTACTCCTTAAATTATACTATAATTAGTATATTTGTTTGATTTAACTCTGATGTTAATTAAACTTTGGGAGAATATTTACCTATTATTAAGGAATAATAGTAATGAGTAATTTTTACATTGAGACAGTGTCTCACTGTAGCTCTAGATGTTCTAAAAGTTACTATGTAGATAAGACCAGCCTCAAACTCACAGAAATCCACCTGCCTCTGCCTTCTGAGTGCTGAGATTAAAGGTGTGCACCACCCTGCTAAGTGTTAACTTTTATATTCATGTAGGTTAATGATACCATAACAACCATGTTTTCTTTTCTTCATTCTCCTCAATATCATAGTGTGAGGTACAAAAATTCTTTGGTCACATAGACCAAAGCAAATACATCTCTAGAGAAAATAATTCTGTAGCCACATGATCTTTCTAAATTACCATGTTTTTGCAACATCTCTTGGTCAGCAGCCTCTTGAGGTATATATAATTAGCGTCTTATCTCCCTAATGGAAGGTTCCATGTGGCACTTTATGTGAGAGGATACAGGGAAACCCGACTCTGCCAACATGCTGTTGTTATCATTCAGGTAAAATGGATGGATGGAAATAAACCTAACAAAACTTGAGTGGCTTATTCTCAGATGTTAGTTTGTGCTTGAATCTGCTGTGGACATGAGTCACATCCTAAAGTGCTTGAGGAAGATGAGCAAAGTAGAGAACAGCCAGGAAAAGGACTTGAATAGCACCGGAGAATAGTTGTTAGACACCAACTGAAGTACTGGAAAAGGCTAAGTAACTGACTGCCTTTGAGCTAGAACCACATTGTAAATGGCCTTGAGAAGCCAAACAACCTTGCAGCATTTTCTACTAAGTTTATGTCATAATTAATCATTCTATGCTCACTGATAATTAATTGAATGAATGATATAATATCATATGAACTGCTAATATAAAATACATATAAATGAAAAGGGAAAATTTGTAGTTTTCTCTTCACTGGCTTTTAAAAATAGGTGAGTATGAGCTACCCACCTTCCATGAAATATTTGGTGATTATTCTGTAAAACAGAACCAAATTTATCAGAAAATTTCACTTTTTCCAGGTTGAAAGTGTGTTATAGATACCTGACCAGAAGTAAATTTTAACATGAGACCAAGAGTCTCAATGCTGAAAACAGATGTTCTGATAGAAGTCATTTTTAATTTTAAAATAAAATAGTACTGAAAAATACCAAAAGTTAAGTTTATTTTCTTGTTTTCATCTGTGGTTTATAGTTAGAGTTCCTGTATTCATTTGATTCTGATCATTGATTTTATCAGTGAGACTTTACAGAGGTATGAGGTGACTTTTTACCTAATTGTTTATTTTAAAAGGATATAGAACTATTTATATCTCCCAGACTACTAAATAGATGTAGTTATGTACTTAAATTAGGAGGGTCCAAATTTGGTTAGGTTTCCTTGGGTTTCAGAAATGCTTTGATGCAAGATCTGCATAGTGAAGTTACAGACAGATTCAACAGATGGAGATAAGTTCATAATTCAAACATTTAATGCCTAATTTACAGTAAGCTTCCTCATTTTTCTTCCCTGTTATATACTAGCTTTTCAAATTTCATAGTCTTTATATGTGCATTATACATAATCTAGATCTAGATTTTCCTTTTGTTCTTATTTATTTCTTTATTATCAATTTTTTGAAGCTTGAGAATAATTTTATTAGTGTTTAGAAGAAAAATACCCCAGGGAGGGCAAGTTTTTTAAATCTCAGCAGCACTTTAGGGGAGGAAGGAGGAGAAAGAGAAGCAAAAGAAGGATAGAGACTGAGAAAGAAAGAAAGATAGAGATAGAGGTGTGTGTGTGTGTGTGTGAGAGAGAGAGAGAGAGAGAGAGAGAGAGAGAGAGAGAGAGAGAGAATTAATTAAGCTAACATGGAGGCTAGGCACATGGTGGGGAGGGGAACTTTAAAGAAAGAGTAAGGAAGACCTAAAAACCAGAGGAAGTATGCTTAGGATAAGCTTAGGGAAAAGTTAGAACTGTTTAAAGCAAAGATTACAACTTATTTTCTATCACTTTATAACTCTATCTAATCGTTGATATTATATAGTCATGTATATTTATGTGGTTTTAAAGAACATAAATGCAGAATTTTCCATTTTTACCAAATACTTATTTTTCCTCATTTTCTAGGTTTTCAGATTCTAAGCTTTGGGATGCTGATACGAAGACAGATAATAAATTCAGCTGTATAGGGGTTGTTGCTTGAGAAATAAATCACTGAATTAAACTTTTATTGAACACTAAATATACATATGATAGTCCATGAGAGCAAATGCACTAATTTTACATATAAAAAGTGTTGGGTTTTTTTTGTTGCTAAAATGATGTGAAGTAATGTGTTACTGAATGGGGGATAGTACATTTTGAAACATATTTTGGGAATGGTATTGTGATGCACTCTGCTTATTCATATTCATTACTGTTTTTGAGTAATTTATCTCATGAGTTGGTCACTATTATGAGCAAGAGAAATAGGAAGAAAGGCACTGATATTATTAACATTTATTAAACATCCACAAATGGAGCACCTATCTATTGCGGACATGGCCATCCCACCCTCTCCTGCCCAATTCTTACAGAATACATGATTCTGATCTTTGTTTCATTCCTATAACTTAACTGAAGCAACCATTTTAATTTATTTAAACAGAAATAAAACACAAGGTTGGGGGTTTCAGTATCTTTTCTGATAGTAGACAGTACAGAGCTGATTAATCACGGGTCTGGAATCCAAAGCCCTTATGTTGTCTACTATGCTGATTCTTCTCTAAATAAAATGAAACTACAGTATAATATGATAAATATTTTTACAGAGTTATGAAAAAGTGTACTTACATGATTTTTGTGTGTATATGTATGCGTGTTTGTAATCCTTATGTCTATCAATGCTCAATGAACAGAGGTTGTTCATCATAATATTAATTTTTATGCATAATGGTACAATGAAAAGGGGAAAACATATTGACATGATAATGTTTTCTTCTGGATATATACCCTTAAGGTGAGGATTTCTACATTACATGGTAGTTCTATTTTAATCGTTTGTATCTTTTCTCTTGTCTTCTTTTTTCTACCTTACAACCCTTCCCCCCACTTCTCTTTTTGTTTTGCACTGTTAAGAATAAACCCAGGGTCTTAAATATGTTACACAAGCACACCAATACTGTGGGACAAATCTAGTCTGTACTCTAGTTTTTGAAAACTTTCCATACTTTTTTCTTTAATGGATGTGTTAATTTACAGTGTCATCAACAATCTGTAAGAATATTCTCTTTATAAAGGTTCATTTAAAAATTATTTATAAGTGTCTTTGTGCCTAAGTTTATGCTCCATATTTATGGAAGTCTAATAAACCAAGAAGTGTCATTAGATCCCCTGGAACTAGAACTGTAGACCACTGTCAGTTACTTGGATGTGGATACTAAGAACAAAACTCGGGTCTTTTGGAAGAATAGCAAGTGCTCTTTACTGATGAGCCATCTCTCCAGGGCCTAATATCCTCTTTTAAAATCCATCAAACCTTTTTATTTTTCATGTTTTGATAAACGCTTTTGTTACAGGTGTTGTCATATTTCAAACTAATTTATAATTTATGATTATTAATTATGTACAGAACTTACATCTCTCACATTACTCACTTAAAAGTTAGTTGCAATGTTATAGTGAAAACAGGTTTTCATAACTTGGGGATTCTCCTATTTATAAAATTAATAGTTTCTCACATTTCCTCCTTCAGGTAGCACTGCCAACAAAGCCAATGGAAGGAGTGAATCAATCTGTGGTGTCAGAGTTTGTGTTCCTGGGACTCACCAACTCTTGGGACATCCAGTTATTCCTTTTTGTGTTCTCCTCCACATTTTATGTAGCAAGCATGACAGGAAACTCCCTCATTGTGTTCACTGTGGCTTCTGACCCTCACTTACATTCTCCTATGTACTTTCTGTTGGCCAATCTCTCCTTCATTGACTTGGGTGTTTCTTCTGTTATTTCCCCCAAGATGATGTATGATCTTTTGAGAAAGCATAAAGTCATCTCCTTTAGAGGTTGTGTCACTCAAATTTTCTTCATTCACTTCATTGGCGGTGTGGAGATGGTTTTACTCATAGCCATGGCCTTTGACAGATATGTGGCCATATGTAAGCCTCTCCATTACTTGACAATTATGAGCCCAAAGATGTGCATCTTGTTTTCAGTAGCTTCCTGGGTTGTTGGCTTTATGCATTCTCTGGTTCAACTGGCTTTTGTAGTAAACTTACCATTCTGTGGACCAAATGTGTTGGACAGCTTCTACTGTGACTTTCCTCGGTTCATCAAACTTGCTTGCACAGACACATACAGACTGAAATTACTGGTCTCAATCAATAGTGGATTTATGTCAGTGGGCTCCTTCTTCATACTGATCATTTCCTATATTGTCATCATAATCACTGTACAAAAACACTCTTCAAGTGGCTCTTCCAAGGCTCTGTCCACACTTTCAGCTCATGTGACTGTGGTGGTCTTATTCTTTGGTCCTGTGATGTTCATCTATACATGGCCTTCTTCTTTTACACACTTGGATAAGTTTCTGTCCATATTTGATGCAGTTGTCACTCCTTTTCTGAACCCTGTGATCTATACATTCAGGAACCAAGAAATGAAAATGGCAATGATGAGAGTATTTAACCAGATACTGGGTTATAGACAAATAATTAAACACTTGCACTCTGATCATTCTTAACTGAGTATAGACGTTCATTGTTAAACAATTTCTGAAAAAAATATTTCCTTACCTATTTTGACATTTATTTATATTCATATATATGCTATTTTGTCTTATACTTAGTAAGGAATGAAATATCCCATTTATTTATATAGCAAAAATATAATGAATCTAAATTCCTGCAGAATAATATTTCCCTGAAGAAAGTCATTAGACATAGACGAGTGAATGTTGCTTTAAGGTCTTCAGGTAAAGGGACACTTTTTACTCTTATTTCCAATAATTAATTCTATTAAATTATGTGTATGTATATACTAAATGCAAGTGCCCCAAATAACTATAAGCAGAATTCAAGAAATACCAAAGATTTTTTTTGTTAGTATCCATTTGGCTTCATTCATAGATACAAGGGCAGTTCAATATGCTAAAATCAATAAATGTGGTTAATCACATAAATAGCCTCAAAGTCAGAAATTGTAACATCATCTCTACAAATGCAGAGACAGCTTTTGACATAATTCATTATTTCACGGTAAAAATCATGAATATGCTAGCGTTAGAAAGAAGCAATCTCAATATAATAAAAGCTGTACCCTATAAATCTATAACCAACATTATGCTAAATGGAGAAAAAATTGAAGCACTCTATTTAAAATCAGAAGAAAAATTTCTCCTTCTCTTTTCAATATAAGGATTTGATTATTAGATAGAGCAAAAAGACAACAGAAAGTGCTAAAATGGTTTTGAAACTCTGAAACTGTCAGAGGAAAAAGTGGATAGTTGTATTAGTTACTTTTTTTGTTGTTGTTGTTGTGACAAAATACCATGACCAAAAACAACTAATGGAAGAGTTTATTTTGGCTTATGGTTCCAGAGGGGAAGTCCACATAGCAAGGAATGCATTGCAGCGGGTGTTGCAGGAGGAAGCTGGCTAATCGCATTGCCAACCATACACAGAATGTAGAGAATGAACTGGAAGTGGCATGAGGCTAAAACTTTCAAGACCCACCTCTGAAAATGTACTCTTCAGCAGAAGTCCATATCCTACAAGTTCCATAACTCTCCAAACAGCACCACCAACTAACCAAGTGTTCAAATACCAGAGCCTATGAGGGGCATTTCTCATTCAAACCACTATAGTAGTTAGTACAATATATGATACAGGCTAGGGAAATATTTTCTAAATAGGACTCTGGTTGCTTTGGAAATAAAGCCAACAATTGGCAAATGGGTCTTTATGAAATTATAAAGCTTCTGTATAGCAGAGAAAATTGTCAATTGAGTGAAGAGGTAGTCTACTGCATGGGAGAAAAATCTTTCCCACCTACATATCTGACAGAATATTGCCATCTAGACTATATCAATACCTAAAATCTCTATGAAGAAAACAACCTAATTAAAATGGGTTATAGAGCTAAACAGAACATTCTCAAAAGGGAAGTTGCAAAAGTTAATAAATGTTTTGGAGGATATGGAGCCTGAACTGGCCTCCTTCTGTAACCAGGCAAGGCTCCCCAGTGGTGAGACTGGGACACTAACCCGCCACAAAACCTTAGACCCACAACCTGTCTTGCCTGCAAGATGTCCTGGGGCAATGGTGGCTCAGAGCTTGTGGGAGTGCCCAACTATTTACTGGTTTAACCTGAGGCCTAAGCCACAAGGAGTACATGCCCAACACTGCCTGGCAGGCCAGGACCTGGAAGCTGGATGGCTCTGAAACCGGGATAAAATCAAACATGACTAGGGAAAAAGTCAATGAAATGATTCCTAATGATATTCTGCTATACTCATAGATTGTTGCCTAGCCCAGCCATCATCAGAGAGGCTTCCTCTAGCAGATGATGGGAGCAGATGCACAGACCCAAAGCCAGGTGGAGCTTGGAAAATCTGCAGAAGACTGGGAGGAAGGATTTGTAGGAGCCAGAGGACACCAGGAGAACAAGGACCACAGAATGAACAAAGCAAGGCTCACATGGGCTTACAGAGATGGAAGCAGTAACCGTGGAGCCTGGAGGTGTCTGCACCAGGCCCTCTGCATACATGCTATGGTTGTTTAGCTTGGAGTCTTTGTGGGACACATAACAGTGGGAGTGGGGGTATCTCTGACTCTTTTGCCTGCTTGTGGGACCCTTTTCCTCCTACTGGGTTGCCTCCAGCCTTGAAATGAGGGTTTGTGCCTAGTCTTACTGTTTCTTGTTATGGCATGTTCTGTTGACATCCCTGGGAGGCCTGCTTTTTCCTGAAGAGAAACAGAGAAGTGGATCTGGGGGGAATGGAGATGGGGGGTATTGGGTGGAGGGTGGGGGAGGGGAAGCTGCAGTTAGGATTTATTACATGAGAAAAGAAGAAAGAAAAAGAAGAAAAAATGTTTTAAAATTTCAACACCATTAGCCACTAGGGTAGTGCAAATTAGAACTATGATGGGATTCCATCTCACTCCAGTCAGAATCAAGAAAGCAAATGACAACAATTGTTGGTGAGAATGTCAGAAAAGTAGAATCCTTATTCACTATTATTGGGGTTATAGATGCAGTCACTATGGAAATCAGTGTGGAGGCATCTAAAAATTACTGACTAGTGTTCATAGCGCTGGAAGGTACTATGCACAGTACTGGAGAAGAAAAGTAATCATCAGTTTCACCAAGTCACAAACCCTGTGAGTTACAGTAGTGACCTACCTGCTGTGGAATAATCCTTCTGTACACTGTGAAGATGTGTTGCTCTCATTGTTAATAAAAAGCTGATTGGCTGACAGCTAGGCAGGATTTTTGGGGCAGAGAGAATGCTGAGAAGAAGGAGGGTGGAGTCAGAGGAGTTTTTGAGCCAGATGCAGAAGAAGCAACATGAGAAGTTCATAGATGAGGTAAATGAGCATTGGGGCAGCACATAGATGAATAGAAATGGGTTAAATTTGTTATAAGAGCTAGTCAAAAGCAAGTCTAAGTTATTGGCCGAGCATTTGTAATTAATTATAAGTCTCTGTGTGGTTATTTCAGAGCATCTGCCAGGATACAGAGAAACTCCACCTACAAATGGTGCCCAAACATCCAGCACCTACATCCACATAAGACCTGAGAAATCTTAAAAAACTTTTAAACACACAAAAATGGAGCCAAATGTGCCTTCCTAGTCTCATGTCCCTCATACCTGTGGGTTTGAGCCACCAGAATGAGACCTGCCAGCACACCATGAACTAAGCTGCATGGTGGGTCTAAGTTTTGCTCATGCAGACAGAAAAGATTACATATAGACAGTAAGACAGATTCAGTTGGAAAAAACCTTTAAACAGGTTACAGTGTGTTTAAAATTGTACATAGGTTTGGGAGTGGTGTTAAAACATGGGACCTAAAACCTGAGAAAGCTTAAAAAAAAGATTCTAAAATAGATTAAAAACAGCTTCCTATTTGTGTCTCTCAGGCCAGCCATGAGCTACAATATGGCAGGTTCACAGTGGCATGTGGGCTTGAGTGCAGCAATGGTGGATTTCCACCATGGTACACAGTGGCATTTCCAAGCCGCACAGTGCACTGTGTCATGACAGATTTAGCTTTTGCTAGAACAGAAAAAAAAAAAAAGAGGTTTCTGGGCTACATGTTGCTGGATGGAAGCATAGACTCACTGTTTCCCATAGTCAGCGGTGAGCCTGGTTCCCAGAACTGGTGGTAAATGTAGTTCTGCCATGTTGGGAAACTGAGGTGGGTGGAGCCAGCAGCCGAAGCTGCCATTTCAATCCTAGTAATGCTGCAGTTTAAAGCAATAGATTCACAATAAAGCAGATTCAGATGGAACAAGACTTTAAATGATTTACAATGTGTGTAAAACTGTATGTGGGCTTGGAAGAGAAAAGAAAATGAATATAGACAGTTAAATAAAAAAGTTTTAAAAATAAAGTTTAAAGAGACAGTAAAGGTAATATAAAAAATAAGCCATGCAAAGATGGATATTACACAGAGAATCTGGATTGTGTTGTCTTTGATATTTTTAACTGCAGAAAGACATTTGATTGTAAAGGCTGCTCAGTTAAAACCAATATGTATATTTTAAAGGTATTTTGACTTCAAAATTTGGATCTAAGGATATGTTGCTTTAGAAAGGAGGCTCTGTTTTTGTTTCCACAGGAAGCAAGTAGCTATGGATTTGTTCCAGGTTAGGGTGGATCAGATTTGATCAAGCCAGACCTCCTGAACCTTAACAGATGGTACCTATCAACAAAGGTTATAGCTGGTCTTCCTAGGACTTGACCATTATTTTGATTTTTTTTCAGGATCCCCATAAAACTACCAGTGCCCCCTAGCAGCAGGAAGTAGCCTAGAACACTATGCCCACATTCCCCAAAAATGGATTATGGATATTTGTCTTTGTTTAGGTTATTGGTTACAATCTGTTATTGATCATAGTCAATCTCTTTATAAAAGAAGAAATGGGGATATGATATAAAAATATAGGATAAATATTTTACATTGCTATAGATTTTAGTTTATTGATACAAATTTAAAGTTAATTTTGTTATACTGTATGTATATTTCTACTCTTGTTTAAAGTATTTTGTTTGTGCAACTCATTTGAAATTGTAGTGTATAGTGTATAGTGTACTGAGAAATACAGATTAATAATTAGTCATCTATGATAGTCAAACTTACAGTCATGTTAAACTTTCTAGGTATACATAGATATAATTCAATTAGGTAGGCAATCTTCAAACACTTCAAAGACCTACAGAATATGGCATTTAAAATGTTTTAAAACTTGGACTTTCTGGACAGTGAGACACGTCTGCTCCTGGCAGCACTGATTTACTTCAAAGAAAAGATGGGTGTTAAAGACAATCCATATGGAGTTTATCTTCTTCTTGGCAAAAATAGCCATTTGGGCAAGAAACTGTTCTTGCCTGGACTGCTTGACAAAATTTTGTATTGACTGTACCTGCAGTACCCATAGAAAGGTGACCACTGAACTTTTCAAGGCAATATGGTCCTTTAGGTTCCTGCTTCACAGAGGAGACTGCCAGACATTCTACAGGACGCAGAGAAAAAAAAATAAATGAGAGACTAGGCCTATGGGCTGAAGATGGATGCACCAATGTTACAGAAGAACTTTAGGTAACTGTCCAGGTGGGCAGCTGTCTCTGTCATTTCCAGAATTTTGGAGGTTGCTTACAATGCATTTCCTGTTTACTTAGGTAATATTATATCCTTCTGGGGTCTTTGATGTAGTTGAAGACTAGATAGTCATAATTATAATTTTCCTTGGTTATCATAAAAGATAAATTAGATATGAAACTTTAGACTCAGAAATATAGGATAAATAGGATATTTTCTTTGAATTTGCCAAATATAAATAGACTAGATATTGTAACTGCAATTCTTGCTTGATAATTGTTTTGTTATATATAATTTTACTATGTTAAAGTTAAAACTTTCCTTTTTAATTAAACAGAAAAGGGGGAATGCTGTGGGTGGGATAATGCTTTTATACACTGGTCGAATAAAACGCTGTGGAAGAAAGGTGAATGGAAATTGAATGGCTTTGAGTAGCAAACTGTTCCTCAGGCAGAAAAAGCCAACATGTTTCCTTGGCTTCTTCCTGCTGTTCCACACAGCTCACAGGGCTTCTATCTGCTCATATTAGACTCCCATGGGTGCTCTGAAATTTCTAACCTCCATCCTATAGCTGAAAAGTCCCAAAAACGGAAAAGAGTGTGTGCAAGGTACAGACGTTGAAAATTACTCAACTCAATGTCCCTATATAAATGTTCCATGGAATAATAGCCAGAAACTGCAGCTTATAAGAGGATTTTCTATTCAAAATAAAAATTTATCCCTGTTCTGAAAGTCTTAAAGAAACA